>DWMU01000295.1:0-10084 GCA_018246175.1 Papilio zelicaon
AAGATTATGTCCCGTAATATGAAATTATTATAGTGGAACTATAATATGTGGGCGTAATGAAAGTTAAAGCTTTGAAAAGTGACATAATAACGTAAAGAGGTGTCTGTGATATTTGAAATAGAATATAAGTTAAATATTTTACACTATATGCTGATTAACGCTTTTCATGGTTTGTATAACAACATTTACAATTTAAAAATTGTCTGTAGCTATAGTGTTGACTAGCAGTTGCCCGTGACTTCGTCCGCGCGGTAAGAAAAATCTCGTAATTAATACAGTCTATATCAACTGGGTATAGTATAGCTTCCCAAAAGTGAAAGAACTTTTCAATTCGGTTCAGGAGTTTCGAGACCTATTCAATGCAAATAAACAATCAAATGTTTCCTCTTTATATCAGCACTAGCTGTCGCTCGCGACTGCGTCTACGAGGTATTAAATAAAAACATAATAAATATATATGTGTTATTCCAGACTAGGTTCTACATTTGTGTCAAATTTCATCAAGATCCGTTGGATCGTTCCGGAGATACCTTCAAACAAACATCCATCCATCTAAACATTCGAATTTATAATATTTGTAAGATAGAATATATTATGTAACATTTAGAGTTAAGAGCATTGCAGACAGTTATTTAACATTAGCTAACTAATAACTTTAGTTAATAATAGTGGTCACCCGTAACTTTGTAAGCATGGGAAAAGAGGAAAGAACCCGAAGGAGATTACCTGAAAAAAGCAAATTTTCACACAGACAGACAAACAGAAATTACATTTTTGTTATAAACAAAGCCAATACATCCACGTTCGAAATATTTTTTTTTTTCGATGATGAATGTAACTTATCGTAACTACAACGTGAATTGATACTGCGAAAATCTAGTAATAAAACACATTGTCAAATGATGACTGTAATTTTACTTCAAAAAATTGAGAAAACGTGTGTTTTAATAAATACCTATAAATTACGGAACACTTAAAGTAATATGATTTTGTTAAATACAAAACATATTAAAGGGTGTTCTCTCTAATAAAATACTAACTGTTAATAAATTGCAGTAGACGAACCGCAATATCTAGACATCTGCAAAACCCCAGGCCCCCATTGCCACGGTTGACTGTTTACCTTGTTTGAATATTCCATAGGCGCGTCGAGGGTTAAACTTGCGTTGTTTATTTAAACTAGGCCCGGCTTTAAACGCTCTCTCCCTCCTCTTGGTTGAGGAGAACATATTACACATTGTATTAAATATTTATATCAAAATACTACGCAATCTGGTTTTAGTTCTTTAATTAAAAAAGAGAATTCCAAAGTTTCTTTTTTCAATACTAGAAAAACAAGTTTTTTTTAAAACTCATTAATTTATCAATGGACAAAACCATAAATTCTAAAAACATGTGAATATTAAAGGACCAGACATCGTAACTGAGTCGGAATAGTAGGTACCCGAAGTCGGATTAACATGCAAATCCTATTTGATTTAAAATGCATAAATTTAGTTGATTTTAAATTTGAGTAACAAATTCGCTGGCATTAACGAGAGGGTTTTGCAGGCCCCTTGATTAGATTGGAATCTGCGCAATGGCATTTAAAGGCCATTCGTATGACTAGACACATGCATTTTACATAGACGCACCGAACCGTCCGGATCCCGTAGTTGCATTTGATTTGCCAACTTTAATTTGAACTAGCCGTTATGAATTATTAAAGCGATAAAGGTTGATGAGATTCAGCAACGAAAATAGGTATGCATTTGGTAAATTTACATTGTTTATTTGTGCCCGGCTAACGAATATTTTTCAAGGTTAAACTTCTATGTTATCTTACTAATATTATAAATGCAAATGTTTGGATGGATGGATGGATGTTTGTTTTAAGGTATCTACCGAAAGTCTCAATGAATCTTGATGAAATTTGGCATAGATGTAGTACATAGTCTGGAAGAACACATAAGCTAATTATTAAGTTTTTTTCCCCGCCTCCAGAGTCGTGGGCAAGTGCTAGTTATATAAGGTGGCAAACGACCAAGCGGCCACTTGAATACACTAAAATAGCAAAGCGACCGTTGCCCATAGACATCCGCAGTTACAGATGCATTGCCTACCTCGACGGAGGAGGGGATGCACAGAAAAACAATTCCACTTCATATAATTCCATAGCTTCCTCTCTCATTCAAAACAGTTTTCCTTTTCCATCCTATCGTTATATGAAAAGAGTGATAATGGTAAGAAGATTAAAATTAATTTTCCGGCATGCACCAGTTGTTCCTGCCCATTCGTGCAACAGATGTAATTTCTGGCATCTACCACTGTTAATCTCATACAGTAATATGTAAGTAAATCAATTTTGATGAGTGAAAAGTCTTTGGTTTGATATTTTTCTTTGAACGTTGTCTTATTTTTTTTTTTATTAATTACAGTAAAATATAGTGGAATTTATTTACACGTGCAAACATAAGTTCAATTTACACAGTTGGAATTCATCTTCAGAGAGTTCCGGGCACAAAATTCCATCAGTCCTTGCGGTCGACGAATTGTGGTTTTGCGGCTTTGATCTATTTTAATGAGTCGATTTTAGTTACATTCCTACGTATTTGTATTTTGTTTAATATTCAGTTATAATTATTATTACCATGCGTAGAAACGAAAATTTTGTTTTTGAGACGCACGACAAATAAAATAATTCTTGTGATAAAGTTTAGAAACCGATTATTATCTAACCTTCATCACATCATTTCATTCCACAACATGCAGTGGCCCGCGACTTCGTCTGCGCGAGATTAACAAAAAACTAGTAAAAAATATAGCCAATGCCACCCAGGGATGATGTAGCTACCAAACAATGAAGGAATTTTTTAAATGTGTTTCAGCAGGTTTCAAGTATATTCAATGCAAACAAACAAACAAACAAACAGTCAAATCTTAATAATATTAATATTTACATAGAGATGAAATTGAAAAGAATATGATAAGTAAAGTAATTTTCCAGAATTTAAACTTACTATTTTTAAAGTTGTTATATGAATGTGGAAATAGCAAGCGCGGTGTTCCTGAACCATACCAAATAAAAATCCATAATCTCTGCCTACCCCTCGAGTAACAGGCGTTAGTTATATTGTCTGCAATATAATAAGTTCATAGATACTGTTGAAAGCGAGCTTTTTATTTAAGCTTAACCACGTAAGAGCTTTTCATTCGAATTTGTAATTAAAAATTTTAATAACTTCTCTCTCTATTCAAAATTCTTGTGGGAAAATTTACATCTGTAGTCTACGAAATCTACATTGTCATCCTCTTAGAGTGGATTTTTAAATTCTTGTTTTAAGGTTTGGATCAGAAAAGGAAAAGTTATCTAATTTTCTACTCCGACACTCGGAACGGTAACGTTAACGTTACTACTCACATACTGTTATTGTAAATATTGGTATTTGATGCCTTAAAGAAAACAAGAGTGAAATAAAAATGGGAACTACTTTCATTAACCAAAATATGGTAATTAAAACTTTCGTGAGACATTATCATTAACTTATATAGAAACGGCTAAAACACTCACGTATATATATCCGGTTTCGTTACCGACTAGTTTCGAGCCCTTCGGGGGCCCTTCATCAGGGTGAGTGGGACTGGTATTATTTTGCGGACGCGGCCCAGATGGGCTCGAAACTAGTCGGTAACGACACCGGATATATTATATACGTGATTGTTTTAGCCGTTTCTATATAAGTCAAAATATGGTCGTTGTTGTTTTTTTTTTTTTTTTGTTTAACTAATTTTCCTTACAATTTGCATCGAGTAGATATGAACTAGACAACGTTTTTTCTTTTGTTTTTTCCTACGAGTAACCTATTGGATGATTACAAAATTAAACTTCAGTTTCTTTTCACATACTTGATACTTTAAAAATAACTTAAGTTATATGAAAGAAGCGACTAAGCACCAAGCTTCAAAATATATTGAAAACAATAGAACTCATTACTGTAATTCCATTTCTTATCTCGCTTAAGCCATTTTCCAATTGTCTTTCGTTTCTTACAAAATGTCCTTAATATTTAGTTTTGTTGAAAAATAGAGTTGCACTTTTCGCGTAATCTTTTTAAAGAGGTTTTTTTTTCTTTGAACTTCATTAATGTAAATTGAATTTGTAAACTATTGTATTAAAGTCAGTTATTTTACAAAATAACGTCCGAAACATGGATACAAAAATGTATTTTTGTACTAGTAAATCTAAATAATTAAGAAATTTTAAAATAACTTTATATTGATACTAACTATTTTCCGCGACTTCGTTCGCGTGGAATTAAATACAAGTAATTTCATAGTCTAAGCCTTTGCGCTACACTAGACTTGAACAACAACACCAATGACGCTTTGATATCAACCTCGTAGACGACGCCGGCGCATACCGCCCCCCCGCCACCTCAAGATGCGCCCTAAGAGCGCAGGCGTCCAGTGAACGACAGCGTGCAGGCGCCCTAATGAAGGGCCCCCGAGGGGCTAGAAACCAGTCGGTGCCGACACCGGAAAAATGTACGTAAGTGTTTTAACCGTTTTCTATATTAGTTAACCCTAGACTATTGATAGATATCATTGCTCCAAAATTCATTCAGATCCGTTCGGCACTTGTGGAAATAGGCAATAACAAACATTTACACATCCAAAAATTTACATCTATTTAAAAGAAAGATACTTTTAAAACCTGTTTCCGTGGAACGTGATTCGACGGACGGAGTCGCGGGTAAAAGCTAGTTTATAATATTAGGAATATTACATCTGATAAATTCATCATTCCAACTAAAAGAAGTTGTCAGTAGTTTTTGAAATTTATTTCTGTATAAACAGTTAAAAAAAACTTACTCTAACAAGATCCAGCAACTCCAAGTGACATGGCTTGTAAAATGTGATGTTAAGTTAGACCCTCTGACACTCTGAGCACAACTTACACGGGTTATTTAATAAAGCGACGGTTATTGTCACTTGAACTTAACCAAGTGCCACTTTACTTGAACGCTCTAAGAGGACAAAGCATATATAAAAAACACTTTACCATAAGAAAATGTAAAGTTAAAATTCTTATTAAAAAATCTGTCTTTTCTATTAACGATTTTATACTACGTTATATGAAAATTGAAATGAAAACAGAATACTAAGCGATGGAGACATGCAATTTTATGAGGTAGCAATAAAATGTATAATAATAGTGTATTCACAGATTAAAAATTACACTTTTCGAAGTACTTGTAAAAAATCTGTAAAAGTCATGATTTAAAAAAAATCCTCCTTAATGCGATTGTCTTGACTAGTCACAGAGAATCTTAAAAATTAATGGAGTGATTTAAATAAAAATCCACCTTGTATTCCTCTTAAATACGACCCTGTCTTGACTAGTGAATGAATTATCTGAAATGAAGACATTATTCTCTCTGTCCGTTCGCGCTCTACACTTTTTGCTTTTTGCTTGTATCCTGAGCACAAAGTTGAAGGTTAAGAGATCAGTAATTGCGGGTTATTTATTGTGAGGAGATTGATACTGTGAGATTGAAAACACGGAGCGATTTATACAAACCAGTTGTTTTTTATTTTGAAATACATTGCGAATGTTTTGTTTTAGTTGAATTTTTTACTTTTACAATAGTGTATTATTTTTGTCTCTTTATTTTCACCATTTTTTTCATATTTAAAAACTATCAATTTTTCGTCAAAATAATACTGGCCTAGAAAAATATTTAGGTTGAAAAAAAAAACCGGTTAACGAAACATTTATTTTGTGCCTACCAATCTGCACGAAAATGTAGTAATCTATTAACATTAAACCAGTTTGGACCTCACGGACGTTACTTTTTTGCAGTATCTTACCACGAATACCGCAGTCAAAGGAGACTGGGCAAAAAGTTCACAATGAGCTATCGAGTCGCAAGCTCGTTAAGATGAAACAAAGCGACCACCGCGCCACCTATCTGATATTGAAACACACGGAATTGATTACAATGGAATGGTTTCGTAGTTTTTTGGAAACAGTTGCTCGCGATTTCGCTTTCCAACAATTATTTTTGTCGATTTGTACGATATCAGTCTTAAATTTTCTAACCTATATAAAATAAGTAAACACTTTAAACAACCTTTAGTTTTTAGTGCAGAAGTTCTTATATTATTTATTACAATTATATTACTATTTAAAAGCAATAGCCGCTGTAAAACGCAATAAATATGTTTTTATATCTTACTAATATTATAAATGCGAAAGTTGAGATAAATGGATGAACGGATCGATGGATGAATGGATAGATAGATGGATATGATTGTTAGAGATATTTATCTCTGGAACGATACTTCAACGGATCATGATGAAATTTGCCATAGATGTAGAACATAGTCTGGAAGAACACAAAGTTTAATTATCAAGTTTTTTTTTTTAATTCCGCGAAAACGGAGACGCGGGCGACAGCTAGTATTGTTATAAATTTTGAAACAAGTAATACCAGTCGATTGTTATTAAATTACATGGAGTCGTCAGAGTTTTTTTCTTTCCACAGTTACAATGTACATTTTTTTTGCTAGAATATTAACCTGTCTAGTCTATTCGCTCTAAATTCTTGTTCCTCTTAATGGTTAGCCCTAATGGTCGGCGCGTAGACGCCTTGTAAATATAGTTGTTAGCATTTATTCACATAATGACTTTATTATGGACGGCTATCCGATGGTTTATAGTCGTATTGCCTTCAAACGACGTGCGGTCGCCTCGAGTGAAATTATGTAATTTGGTAAGAACGACTTTTTCAAGCTACAATGTGTGAGGAATAGCGGATTTATTACTTTTCGCTAGTATAGTAAAAACTGCTTAATTTTTGAAAGTTTTTGTCGTCCTTAAATTAATGTAAATGTTATCCGGTCTGATGACTTAAAACTTTAGAAAACTTAAATTTAAGACTTGGACGAATGGAGGTCTCTACCACATCGGACATCAACTGGGACAACATTTTATTGTTTATGTTGAAAAGCAGTACTGTTTATTGGCCACTAGCTGTCTCTCGCGACTCTATCCGTGCAAAGTTAAAAAAATAATAATTAGCAGGCTGTGTTCTTTCAGACTATGATCTAAATATAAGCCAAATTTCAGGAAAATTCGTCTTGCTGTTCTGGATATAACTAATAACAAATATCTATCCATCCATCCATCAAAACATTCATGTTTATAATATTACTAGCTATCACCCGAGTCATAAAAAACATAATAAGTAGCCTATGTGTCTTTCCAGTCTATGATCTACATCTATGCCAAATTTTATCGAAATCCGTTAAGCCGTGCTGGAGATACCTTCAAACAAACATCCATCCATCCATCTAAACATACGCATTTTTAATATTAGTAAGATAAGATTAAGAATTATAAAAACCGATTTGTCGTCTCTTTCTATTTCAAAAGTTTTTTTACAAAACAGCACCGTTCTATTTCACCCAATATTCCTCTTATTTTGATCTGTAGTGTAGTAACAGATTCGTAATTGCTTTATACCGAGTGATCGCTCCGTCTGCTCTGTTATCAACGTAATAATGGGTTAAGGGCTTAAAGCCAAGAGCATGAGATCGGTAATGTAACCTTACACTACGATACATTCAGTACATCGATCTCTATGCACTAATCTACATAGTGCAAATGGTCGCCCATTGGTTGAAGTTATTTTTTTTTTTATTAAAAGTAGCTTTATGCTCGTCTTTACCACTTTTAACTGTATCATCAGTGTTTTTTATATCATAAGGTGGCAAACCGGTCACCTAATCCACCTAAATAGCGAAGTGACTGTTGCCCATAGAACGATACTGCAGATGCGTTGCATACCTTAAGTAGACAGAGAAGGGGATTCACAGAAAGAGGTTATATCCTCTTCCTATGCGTCCCCTCCTTCGTCAAATCTACATCCCATCCTTTTCTTTCTTTTTGCCTTTTCTTATAAGAAAAGAATGGGAAGGGAACGTGGACTAAAATTAGGCCTTGTTACGTTCATCTGTTCCCGCAATTTTCGTATATAATAATCTACAAGTTTCTACAAATTTATACAAGATCCGGTGAGCCATTTTGGAAATACCTTCAAGAAACATCCATCCATCTGTCCATCTAAACTATCGCATTTGTATTTTTGTATAAAGTAGGATGATACTTTGTTTTTATTGTTACGGTCCCTTAAAATCCTGGACCATCCTAAACTATTCGCAGATTCGTTCATAAGATACTTGAACACGTCTTTAGTTAGATTTATCATGCTAAAACACTAAAGGACTTTTTTACTGACCAATGAACGATATTGAATGTGGACGCTAGATTTGAATAAGATATTTTTTTTAATAAAGAAATTATACTTGACTGTCTGTCAATGTCTAAAGTTCTTCAGTTACAATTATCGGCGACATTGTTGTCAAAACAAACAAGCTTTGCCCTACTTTTATAACAGAAAGTGCCATTGATGCAATCGCGGCCAGTCACTGCTAATTAATTGCGCTTCACAAGCTAAATGAAGCATTTCAAATTAAGGTGATTGTACACACTTGGTTTAGTTCGATTAATAATTTTAAAAATTGAAACAGTACGATCTTTTCTTCTGTTAAATTAGTTAAGAAATTGGTTTAATCAGTCTATGACTTCGTAAACATGATGAGCAAGATTCGGATGTGAGAAGCAATGTACATACATCATATTTCATAATTTAAACATCAGCGAATTTGATAGAATAAATACATGTAAAAAATACAAAACATTTTTCTTGAAAACAGTTTACAAACATATACAATAAGGAATTAATTTATAAAGTTACTTATTGAATTACGGTCTTACGACTACATTATTTGTAGGGACAGATTCTATCAAATCTTTAATGTAGAAAATTTACAAATTGGCCAAATATTTTGGAAACAACAGAGTTTGATCGCGGAGTGGCTTCGCTCGGAATGGGCCATTAATGAAATACCATTGATCTTGTCTAAACTTTGCAGTGAAACGTTTAATAGCTTTTGTAAGCTTTATGTTTCTCATGACAGTTCTGAATGTTGAAGTTGTTAAATTTTAAGTACATCTTCAGTAGAAAATGTACTAGTAAATTTTAAAGTCAAAAATAATAATGATCAAATAAAAAAATGTATGGTTAAATGTAAGGTTAAGCTGTGTTTACATAAGTGAGAAAAGAGTAACAAGTGAATTAATTGTATCATCCGCTAATTTGATGACGAAAATGTACAGTCGCGGAAATCCGCGGTATTCCACTTACAGAAAAATTTACTCCTTTTGAATTGGAAGAGATCCTTGCAAGACAAACTCTGTTGCAAGGAATTCTTCTTACAACTAACCAATTAGATAGTAGTAAGTTATACAAACGATGTAATACTAATAAAAAACAATTTGCTGTGTGCCACTGATTACCTTTTTTTTTTTTCAAACAAACACATTTAAAGCGTCTTATTTGTTATGCGCAATCCTCAATGTATTTGGAACGTTCAAACGCCTGTAGCTTTTAAGGTGGGACACCGCCATATTCTCCGATTGTACATCAACCTAATATTAAAGCGGCGAAAACGCGATATAGCAAAATATAAAAATAATTTTAGCTAACTTAAAGGTATATAATGGCCGTGATCCAAATATCAATTCGATATATCCATTAGATATTTCCAAAATATCTCAAATAAATAACTTGTTTCGAAAATTTATCCGTGTACTTTTATTTTAAAATGCAACTGCGAAACGGACAGTCGTTCAATTGTTTTTGTTCGACGTGCGACGGTAATTGACTTGTGGTGGTCGCTCAATAAATATTTTTCACAATGAAATGCCCAGAATTTCGACAAATATGGCCCATTTTTTATTACAGCTTACTACTGATTGATTGTTAGTAACCAAAAAAAACTTTTGAGTTTTTAACGGAATTGTCCATTTCCCATTATCCAATTTAAATTTAAAAAAAATGACGATAAGCCATAAAGGGCCATAAATTTCATTATGATTTAGAATCACCAACCTCTTAACCATACTGCAATTTATATCCTTCTATTTTTTCCTTGAGGTAAAAGTCTTTTATATTCTCTATTGAATTAGAATTGTCTC
>DWMU01000296.1:0-10084 GCA_018246175.1 Papilio zelicaon
CGAAACGGCTTGACCGATTCTCATGAAATTTTGTGTGCATATTCAGTAGGTCTGAGAATCGGACAACATCTATTTTTATAGAGAGAGTAGTTTTTAATTTGTAATAACCGATGTTTTATTGTTATGAAAGCGTTGGTGGCACAGTTGTTAAGGGCTGACAGGACCGGACAGAAATATATATGTCTAGGTTCAATCACCGCCACATACCAATGTGATTTTGGATTTTCAAATTTCATATATGCATTGATCCGACGTTCTTATGATACTCACTGGGCCAGACATTGACTATGATCTAGTCACCTTAATTTTGGGTATTCTTTGAGCCCCTAGCCCTAGTCTTATATATGATTTGACGACGACGAATTATTTTTAGTTAAGCCTTACTTATACTATATGGCGTTCAACTAGGATCTATGTTTCTAGTCGCCCTAACCGATATGGTTTTTACTGTAAATCCATATTTGTTTTAAACATAAATGTGCCTTCATTCTATGTATTAAATAAGCAAGTGCAATAACGGGCGCATCATAAGAGACAGATAAAACATATTACGAGTACTGCCGGACTTACGTTAAGTTACAGATTGACAGTAGAAGCTCAATCATTTTATAAATTAATGCTTCAACTTTTTTCTAAATGCAATTTGTAAATGATATCAGAGCAGTACACACATTCTGCAGACATCAGTTGAAAGTAGAGCACGCACGTAACACGGACTCTTCAAATGTGGTACGGCAGAGTTAACTTGAAAGAAGAACATCCCGGAGAAACGAGTTTGTCCACAAGATACCTTGTTCCAAGACATGTTTGATCAACCGTTTAACTATTTAATATTAAAAATAAATTTAAAACTATTAAAAAATAAACCCGCCTGAAAAATTCTTGTAATACAACATGAAAGAATACGACGAAGTACAACACAATGCGGATTGTTTATTTGAAATGGTCAATACCGGTAAATCGGGGTAAATAGAAACAAAACTAGAAAAGCCTTTACACTGTAATATTAAATAATTTTCGTTCACAAATCACTAATTATATCTATGTACTCAAAAAAAAAACCGCTGTAAATAGTTGATTTACTAACGAAAAATTTATATCATGGTGTAAAATCTGATCTCTATATATATGGACAGGCTATAATCCGAGGAATTTTTGCCTATTTGATTTTCTTTTAGGCACGGACACTAGCAATTGGTAGCGGTGGTGAGAATTCGAACTAATAATGGAGATAGAATTAACTGACAGTAACATAAACAGGCGCTTTTAAGTCCGAACGAAGCCAAAGCTGTCGTTTTCCAGCTGCGGTCAGTCCATATCTATAGAGGTCAGTACTTTAAATGCATGAGAGTACACAATTAAACCACGCTACGTTAAGATCCCACGACCCACGACAATGATTTATAGTACAAACTAAGTTAATTGAACCTGACCTAGAATTGTACAATTACTGTGTTAACGTCCTCATTTACGTTTTAATAGAGATTTTTTTAACGACAGTAACACACTTTATGGACTTAGACTTATTGTTGTGTGTGAGTGTGGCAATTAATTTTTAAGGTTTAATTTAGAAACATCAGTCTTAATTTATTTAGCTACATAAACATCGAACCCGGATCTTGGATAACAAATGCATGTTTACGGGGCCATCACATACGTTTAATTTTCACATGAGTAGGAAGAAAGCGTTTCTAAGAAGGACTTAATAAACAGTAAGTTGTTGAACAAACAGTGACCATTCATGAATGGGCCGCCGCGAAGAAAACTGGCTTTTTATGGTATTTACTGACATTCTAATGAACACCTATACGTTTGGTATTAGAATGTGTGCCTTTACGAAACGGGTCCTGGATTCGATTGTCTTTTTTTTATATTTGCGCTTCACATAAATTCACAAACAAATGCATCATGCAGTATAAAGACAACAACAAATTATCATAAGTTATACAACATAAATTCTAAAACGTAGATTAATAATAATTAATATGTCATAGTAGACAGCTAGAGAACCATATTCGCTCACTCGTGTGCGACATTCAACATCATTCACTTGTTTTATATTCATTTTGACATAATCCGCCATACCAAAATGCACATTGCATTAAGGGTATTGGTTTTAAAGACACATCGGCATATTGTCTGGCTTTACTAGTGATGAATAATGCAAATGTGCAAGTTATGTGCGACCGGTGTAATGACAAACTTGCTTTGCGAACACTGGTCGTAATATTAGAACAACAGTGCATCAGGATCCCTATTGACAAAACTATATTTTTACAACAAAAATTACAATTATGGCAATACTTGCCAGTGGTCAAAACATACGTATGTAATTTGTATCGATGGAGCCTAAGTATATAGTTATTGTAAAAAGTTTCTACCACTTCTTATAACTGAGGTTACAGCGGATAGAGACATGTAAATCGCAGTTAAAAATAATAGTGATCAGTCTTAGTAAAATACTGGCCTATTATAATAGACCATTTAAATTTGCAGCGAATATAAAAAAGCAAATAAGTAATACTCGTTTTTAAAATCACAACTTTCTACCTTCACAACAATTAAATGGCATTAATGAAGCACTCGTTGTGTCCCACGCATGCAAACAGCAACCTCATAGTCTATGCTAATTGCTTTTAAAACACGACAACGTCTCTAGGCGAACAACTTCGGCTCGCGGCCATTTTGTTTGACTTTTCGAGTGCCATCGGCAAACTACTTAGTCGCAAGTCAACGTACTGCAGCTTTCTAAGACGTATGCCAATGTATTGACGTCCCCAAATAAATCTATCAACTTTTATGTCTCGTTCTGTTAGGGTCGTATGGTCGCATGTACCTCCATTTTGTTGTATAAAACCGCTTTTGCTGGTTTTACAGCCAGTAATAATTTTATTGGCCGTAAAGTCATAATATAAGAAATAATTATGGTGCTAGAGTGCAATGGATGATTACAATGAACACACACGTAGCTCATTGTATAAATTTATCGATAAACATTCCATTCGAGATACACTATATACCTTAAATTACAATTTAACTTAACATAACCTCTGTTTGAATCCAACCGAAACTCTGAGCTAGTTTCGCTTCAAAAGAAGCTGAATTCATACTAGCTGTATTGATAATATATCTAATACAGTGTGTTAGTAATTTTAAGTAATTTAAGGTTATATATCCTTATATTTTCTTTCCTATTTTCGAATAACAACACATTTTTCTCTATATTTTCAGAACATCAATGTTGATCCTGATTGCGGTAGCGGCTGTGAGCACCGCTCCTGCACAAGAGTCCAACGACAACAACCTGACAAACGACAAGAAGGAGCCGACCACACACGAGCTGCTCAGCTCCCTCGGCCTTAAGAAGCTGAGGATACCAGCGGCGCACCATAGGAAACGTCTCGCGGAACAAGGCAGGAGACACGGCACGGGAGATTCTAGAATGTACGTCATCAAACTACCACCGAATACCAGTTACTACAGTCACGTGGACCCTGCACCAGCCGCCGCTAGGACCTTACCTCTACAAATGACCAGTAACGGGAAACCAGCTCGAGTATACCACTGGAATTTACCAGTACTCCATAAAATTGCTAAAACCAGACCCCAAGCGAGGTTTGACGACGATGTTATCGACGTAGAAAGCACACCGACGTGGCCTAAAGGATCCAATCACCATCCTAATTCCTTAGAAGCATTGGCTTACTATGTTCCAGCGAAGAAGACATCTTTCAGAAAGTATTACTCAGGAAATGGAAAACCAAAGTCGTTCTACGTGCTCGAAAAGAACAAGCATACTGCGGAATATCATAAGCTTTTGCCGTAAATGTAATTTAATATTGTCTCGTCATAATCGAGGTATATAATGTTTAGGGAGCATTTGTAATTAAACGTAATCCATAGACGCATAGTTCCTCTATTTTAACTAGAGAAGCATATGAAAATTTGGCTTATATACAAAACAATCCCATCATAAAGATGGCAGAAAGTTGGAAATATGTTGAAACTTTAATACTGGAAGTAAAAATGTTAGCTGTTGATAAATTAATTCAATAAAACTAAATGTAACTATATTTTAAACAATTATTCTCATTAAATACCTTAGAGGCTTAGGACTATTTAGGGCATTAGTGTTGCTACCACATAAAAGTACACATTACATTGTAGTAATTTACTTTACTATAATATCAGTATAGATTGTGTTATCTGTGCTATAACTATTCTTTCAGGACAGATGTTTCGTTTTCATTATTGTACGGTCTTATTATTAGGACCAAGTCTTTACATCTATACGTTTCAAATCCAATAAGACTCTAATGACGTACTTAAAACTTTCTTTTAAAGTCAACAAAACACGTTTTTTTTAATAAAATAATTATCATATCAATATGAATCTATATAAAATTATGTCGTCTGGTAAATACTGACTTTTAAATTATACCTATTGCAAGTTTGTGTTCTAAAAACAATCTTTTATTTTATAATATAGATCTTAATACAATGTAATATAAGTACTTGATCTTCTAGTGTATATAACGGCTTTTTTGTTTTTAGAAGTAGGTGATCAATAGGTGCTTAGATATGTTATTAAGACTGCAAAACGAATTTAAATTATTACGATTAGATATAAGCAAACAATGTTACATTTTAGTTAATTATAACCACTGCGTATTTGTATTAAATATTTTCAAAATAGAAGAAAATTTAGATCTGACACAAAAGTTCTAACAATAAAAAAAAAAATCTTCTTTGAAAATATTTATAATACTGGTAATTGCATTTAAATCTACAATAACTTAACTGTAACTTTTATTAACTTTAATTTAATAAATAAATATAAAATGATAAGTAGTATGCGTTGTTCGCAATATTTTTCTTTCTGTATAAAATATTACGTAAAAAATGTGAAGAAAACGATAACTGCTTTCGTAAACGACAAATAAATATAATAAGCCTGAGATGTGTTTTTTTTATTATCTATAAATGCATATGAATCATTAACTACAATTGTAGCCTATGAATATTCTAAACAGTGCTAACACAGTGCCTGTCATTCAGTTTAGCGAACCTGAGGTAAAAATATCACGACCCTGCTTGGCGACGCCCATGCTGGGGATGAATATTAGCATAAAAATATACATATATAATTAATACAAAAATATAAGTTTCGGTCATACTTGAAATCTGCCAAAGAAGTCTTGGTAACCTGCTAAGCTAAATCCTGACCAGACCGAATCATAATCTCAGTTGGCTTAGATGCGAGTCTAAAAAAATGATGACGAGAGATTAGGTTCATTAATAAGTTTAAGAAATTAACCAAAGCGTATATTAAGCATACTCTAATAATTAGTTTAGGACCCAAAAAATAACAATGTTCTCCATAGTATTGTGCAGATGGCAGCACAGTGAGGAAATCTTGTGTTAAAAACTATTTGTTTAAACATTTTTATTTTGTTACAATAGTGAAAGAAAGCAACAAAATAGGTTTCTTTTAATGCAAATAATTTAAATTTTTACTTTAAAAATGTCATTAATTGTATGCATTTTTATGTCCTTAAATAGCACATTTTACCATGGTAGCAAGTGGCTAATGGCAAATGGCAACACTGAGTGCAAAACAATATGGTGGAAGCGGCAAGCTCGAGCTGTCATGTCAATTATCTCAAAATGTTTATTATTTTGTAAATAAATATTTTAATTTTACAAATATGTCATCAACAGAGCCTTCACAAAATAAAACATGGGAACTTTCACTTTACGAACTTCATCGGACGCCACAAGAAGTGATAACAGATGCCACGGAAATTGCGGTATCCCCACGAAGCTTGCACAGCGAACTGATGTGTCCGATTTGTTTAGATATGCTGAAAAAAACGATGACTACTAAAGAATGTCTCCATAGGTTCTGCTCAGATTGTATAATAACTGCACTTCGGTCTGGCAACAAAGAATGTCCTACGTGCCGCAAGAAATTGGTGTCGAAGCGTTCTTTGAGACCCGATCCGAACTTCGATTTGTTAATATCTAAAATCTATCCTAGCAGGGATGAATACGAAGCTCATCAGGAGCGCGTACTGGCTAAGCTGAATATGTCTCATTCCCAAGCGTCTTTAGTGAATTCTATTACTGAGGGTATAAAACTTCAGTCACAGAACAGACCACAACGATCAAGAAAAAACCAAGAAGAAAGCAGCAATCCGTCAAATTCAAACGGTACTTCGGAACCTGCTCAAAACGGAACCAGTTCCTCAGTGCCCAAAGACGGGACATCAACTGGTAATCCGACCCCCCCTGGTCAGTCTACTTCCAACCCAGCGTCGGTGCGAAGTACCCCATCTCCTGTACCTTCAAATGTAAGCTCTGTGTCAAAAAACACAAGCACAACTAAAAGGGCAAAATCTGTTCTTACATCGGAACGCAGTGAGGAAAGTGAATCTAGTGATGGCAGGTCTGTTTTCATTATAAACATTTTAAAACATGTAAATAACCAATTTGGAATGAAGTAGCACACTTCGAAATTATCCAACCATTTCTAGAAATGCTTTCTTTGCCTGTAAGAGGAATTGCGAACCTAAATTACAGAGTACAGTTTAATTGGATTATATATTATATTATTATTATTCCTTATATTCAAAATTTATTAGTATAACATGATGGATATTATCCTACATTATTTATATTTAAGAAAGATATATTTGCCTGTTTTTGTTGTGCCAAAATTAAACTATTTTTTACAAGAAAAAGTCACCAGGTAAATTTTCATTCTTGCTTTAGTTTTTGAGTTGCAATAAAATATTTTCTTTTCTTAAATGTTTTTCAAAGTGTTGTAGTAGAATTTATTTAATTTACACAGAAAATACACATAAATATATAATTGATTTCGAATACTATGGATGAAAAGTTACTTCTAAAAGAAAAAAAAATCAATCAAATTAAAGTTGTAAAAATGCAATCATTGCAAGTCATCACCAATTCAAAATTTAGTCATTTTAATGTAAAAATTGCTCATATTAACATATACATAATATTCTTAACAAATTCTGTGTATTTTTTTACATTTATGCCTTTTTTATGTCTTTCTATATGCACTCCTCTACCTGCTTTCTAGTATTTCTAGCCATATTTATTGTTAATATTCACTTATTCAACTTATTTGCTTCTTATAGTATTTCTATCCCATCTCTTAAACTAAAACTCTCTTAAACTAATCTATTATAACCTATTAGTAAAGCTGTAAAATACTTATTTGTAAACCAATAGATGTTTCATTTACTTGAGCATGTTCATGTCTTTTTGTTGCATTTTTTTAGTATTAATAAATTACTGTTTCAGAACTGAAGGTGAAAATTCAATGGATACAGAGGGGGAGGGGGAACCCCTAAACCCAAATGAAATAGAGTTAGTGTTTAAGCCTCATCCTACGGAAATGACCGGAGATAATCAACTAATGAGAGCCCTGAGAGATAGTTCTGTGAGGTATCTTAAGACTACGGCTAATGCTTCAGGTATTCTAATTCCTATATTGTTTATAATACAAGAAAAATCCTGACTATAAGCATTTCATTCTAGATTTATTAGCAGGAATTAAATTATTAAGATTTGAATTTTGGGTGCAACTTTGCAGACTCAATAACTTTTTTTCTGTTATCTAACTTACCATAGAAATTATTTTTTATTTGATTGATTAATGTTCTAGACTTATCATAGTATTAATAAGTGAAAACATTTTCTAATTAATTCTTTACATTATAAGGTTGCAAATAAGTAAGCACCCATCTGAATTTGCCAAAATAACAAAGCGACCACTGCCCTTAAACATCAATTGCATTGTATTTAATTAAAATAGGAGTTGACTCCTTGAAAGAGTATATTTCCTATTCCTATACTCTATTCCTTCTCTGACAAATTAGTGTTTTATGGATTACTTTTTTATAGTCATGAAGAGATATCAAGTTCATCATTAAATAGTATATCTATAGAAAGATATTTCTCAATAAATATAATTTTATGCTTCATCCAAAACTGTATTAAATTCCAGTGGATCACCTAAGTAAATACTTAGCGATGCGTCTCACGCTGGATCTGGACGCTGAGTTGCCAGAGGCGTACCGGCTGCTCAACTTCTGTATCTACGTAGCACCCTCGCCCGGACAGTTTGTACCCCTCGCCGGCTCGCAGACACTGAGGCAGATCAATGATAAGTTCTGGAAGGTAACTATGTAACTATCGTTGTATGTAACACTCCTAGTACCCAGATAGTTATGTAAACAGTCAGAAGGGAGAGTAAAGAATTATTACACTCCTTTAATTTTTTCTTTCACTCAGTGGTATACGCTAGTAGTACCAATATTTGTTGCAAGAATCCTTTGGCTCTCTCGGTGCAATACAATGAAGCAACAGAAAATTCTAGTGGAAAAAGTTCTGTGTTTCGTCTGATGAATGTGCGTTCCGGAAGCCTTATTTTAGTTCTATTTCCTTTCACACCCTTTTGGAAAGGATGGGAAGGGGAAGTGGATTTAGTTGCCTCTTTGCTACCTTATAATATTAAATAAAACATAGATTTATCTACCTATATAATAATTTTTAAATTTTTTTGAACCTGAATAAGCGTAACTGCAGCATAAAGTCACCTCTATATGTGAGCCATTGTTCATTCAAACCTGTGTAAACTTGAAAAATATTGCAGTCTCTTGGATTCACGCTTGTACAGGTTCAACAAAAGATATGAAATTTGTTCTTTAATATTACACACACAGACACACCAATTTTATTAAGTGTATAGATTATTATTTATTTAAGCTATTTTATAGAAATGATCTTTTTTAAATCAAATATCTGTTTTCAGGTGAACAAGCCACTGGAAATGTATTATTCTTGGAAAAAGACTTAGGGAATGAAACTCATTTTAGTTATGCTCTAACATAACTAAAATGATATCTAGAACATAGTTTAGTGTAATTACTATATGTATAAGTATTTTTAATTTAAGATATATGGACTCGTTATTCGAACATAATAAATATAAATATTTAATATATAAGACTCTATACTTCAATTTTATATAGTCTGTTGACAGCTCCGGAACATTCCATATGTATATTTTGTTTGTATGATTTTAAAAAAATGTTATGTTTTAGATAGTATTGAATGAAAGATACTATCTAAATTACAATCTAACAAAACCATAAAAAGAAAAATGCATTATTTTTATTGATTTAATTTGTTTGATATAAATACAATTTATAATTAAATTTTTTGCAGAAATATCTACTTTGTATTAAATTCATAAATTGTTTTTTGTATTGGATTTTTGTTGAAAAATTTAATGGAATATTTCGGAGCTGTCAGCTTTACTATATAAATACCATATGTACTACATATTGTAATTACGATAAAATATCAATAAAACAATGCCATAATTAAGAAAACAACTATTATAAGAATCAATAGTATTTTGCAATTTTTAATAACATATAATGGAAGTAATTTGAAATAAGATTTTGTAATACAATGATAATATTTCACTAAGTAATGTTTAACAATTACAATTTTAGATACAAGAATTTTTCTGTAAGTTTCCACTGCAGAAACATGTTTACAAAAACATATACAATAAAGACAAAGATAAGGGAAATTCAAGAAACCGAGATATTTTTCTCTCGCATATAGGTTTCTCTCAAACCATTGTTTTCCGCTAATGGAAGTTGCCCATCAGGAAACAATGATTCTCACTTATCCAGGTTCTACTGTAGTGATTCATTCTCTAAAAGAAAAGAGAAAGAAAATCTGTTGTACAATTTAATCGGGAATCACAGTCAATATAAAAGATAGTTATTTAAAATATATAAATATGTCGAATTTGTATACTGCAAAGAAAGTCATGGTTACAAATAGTAAAAGAAATCTCATTTAATTTACCTTTCATATGGTATTTAAATAAAAATACAATGTATCAGTTGGATAACTAAAAATTTTATTTTGTGAATCCAAAGTTATTTTTGCCTTTTTATTATAAATATTTGTGCAATAAATATCAATCTTGCTGATTCCGAACATAATTTACTCTTTGTATTAAGTATAAATT
>DWMU01000297.1:0-10062 GCA_018246175.1 Papilio zelicaon
CTGCATTATACGGATGGGTTGTTATTGTAAACAAACTTTTCTTTCGCATTATCCATGATAGTTTTATTATAAAAAAAATATGTGAATATATCACATAATTTTTTTATTAAAACTGTATTTTATCGGAGAAAGCATTAATTGAAGCAAAGTTAGGTAAATTTATAAGATATATATTGCACGGGAATTCACTCAATAAAACCTTTTATCAGCCATACTTGTAGAGTTTTGTGGTCTGCTAGTGAAATAATGTAATTTGATTGAGTTGAAATTGGAGCCAAAAATGATTTTACACACATTTTATATGTCTTAAGTTTTCACCAACTACTGTGCTACTTTAACCTGTAACTTTGTGTTCCAATTCCCTAAAAATTTTTGCCCTAAGTTATAAACAATGTCCGTATCTACACCAGTATTATAAAAGTTAATTGTATATCATAACAGTATCTTGTTCACTGATTATGGTGTAATCAAGTACATACACATGAGTGGGCAAACTGTCAGGGTTGACTTTGACCGTTCACAGTTAGTTGGTGCGTACATAACTTGTCGTTTGTGTGTCCTGCTATTGCTGCGTAATTTGTACTACGAGTATATACAGTGTAGTTATAGACGGATCGGGGATGTAGAACTATTGGCATGCGTGCTGTTAATGACACAAGGCAAGATATTTTGGGGACGGTCATGGATCACAAAATTCATTATACACAGTCAGGTTATAAGTATTGTCACACAATAAAAACTTTTAGAATGCTGGCCACAAAAAAGTTTATTGAATTTCGAATCGTTCATGAAAATAAAACTGTATACTTTTTAGAATTTTACTCATTCTGCCTCGTAACACCCACTGCTGGGCATAGGCCTCCCCCAAAAATCGCCGCGATGATCGGTCCTGTGCAACCCGCATTCAGAATACTCCCGCAACCTTCTACATTAAACTATGGAAAATAATCAAAATCTTCCGTAAATCTTTTGAAAGGATAACTGGGAATTCAACAGAAAACTTGATTCATTTGTATGTATTATAACTATAACTTACTAACTTGTTACCTGGTGTACAACAACAAATTACATTAAAAGAATTATTTTGATAAAATCATAGCTACCTACATTAAGGGTCGTCAATTTAAGAAAGGACAATATAATAGAAAAACAGGTATAAAAAGTTTCTTTTTGTTATCGCTGTGTTTTCTTAATTTCGCACATAATAAAAGTTAATTAGCCAAAGTGAAATTAAGCGCAGTTTACAATGTCTGCGCGCAGAGCCATTGATTGATGAGGGTTGACTGTGTACACGGCTCTTACATACGCGATTTTCCAAACTTTTGTGATAAAAGTCTACCGCTGGCAAGCGATTTCAACTATATTTTAAATAATTTAAGATATAGTTTGCTAAGCTTTACCGTCTTTGGACGATTCTTCAACAAATATCCTAGTGCATTACATTTTTTTTTCTCTTTTGGAACCAATAAAACCTTGGTTGTTAATAAAATATATTTTATCCGCTACGTATGTATTATTACTTATGTAATTCTTGTATCGATACACCTGTCATCTTTACGATACCCTAGAAGTATTGGAAATAATCTCTGAGTGTCACTAGTTTACAGCTTAAAATCGCTGTGTTCATGGCTCCAACGTAAAGCTGGAGATAAACGTTCACGTAAAAGTTTACGGCGTCGCCAGAGTTTGACGCCGGCAATGCGATCGGCAATACCCCCACCAGTTTAATTACGTTTGTCTTACGTCGGAACTCATTTACAATTTAATTAGTCGACGTGCAAAAACATAATGTGATTTATTAATGAATTCTGATATCATTTCATTCATATCGCTGATTGGATACGCAGACTAAATTAAAAATTAAATTTTTAAGTGCCGACCTGTGCTCTACAATATCATGTGAATGATTTAACGTTTCAACTACATTTGCATTAAATTTTCTCTGTATTAATTTACCTTTTCTCAAAATGTCATTATTCGTAACGTTCTTTAAAGTAAATATTTTATAATATAACAATCAAAATATCTTGCTACTTTTTTAACCCACTTAATGTAAATACAAGCAAAATATTTTCCAGTAGCAATAGTTCGTGGAATCAAACAAAACATTTCAGTTAAATGAAAAGCGCTTGTATAAAATTAGTATCAGTAAATAAAAGGGCAGGAAATGGATTGAGGTCAGACGGTGAGCTGTTCGAACGATTTCTCATTTTAACGGCCTGTTGCGTAATCCAACCGACACTGTAACACGCACTTATTCGATGTACATTGACGTCTTCGCTATTATATGAGCTAATCACAAAAGAAGGTAAGGTGAAATATAAATTTAAAAACATTTTGTATCGAAACTTGCATTAACGTTAACATCAATCCAAAAGTTCTCATTCTAATGACTCTCTCATACCAGATTTCGCCCTAACTACTTCGTATAATAATAAATAACAAATTATTACAAAAAATATCGTCTTTTTTATTTTAATACAATACTGGCTGGTTACTGTATAAATTGAAAAGAAAAGCAATCCGTTTAAATTCCACTAAACGGAAACTATCATTCTAAACCGTAAATCCTTCCCCAGTTGTACCGTTAAATCAGCGCAAAGGCTAGATTCTGTATTTCACACTAGTGTTACTTTAAAGTGTAATCCCACTGGACTAATACACTGAATCCCTAGCAGAGTAACGTTGAATCACGAACAAAGATATATATAATATGTACATACATCTGTGTGGAAATATAAAATTATATAATACGTTGATCAAAACATTCATATGAAATTGTTAATGATGTGTGGTGTTAACAGACTTGTTGTGTACAGAGCTGACATACACGGATTGATTGAACCAACGCTATCAACAACATTAATAGTGAACGTTGTCGATAAGCAGTTATCGTTCGCCATACATATGTAGACCGCAGTTTTCAGTCGCTTGTAAAAATGATGACGAACACTGACCGCTTGAAGTAATCCGACAATGTTGACTTAACATGTCAAAGTTTATCATATATGTGAGTATTATTACTGACTTATATCTCGCTTTAAAAATAAAATAATAGTTCACCGTGATGACATAATTAAAAAGAAAGCGCTCAGTTTATAAAATGCGCAGCTAAGCTCAATAAAAGCGTTCCAGTGAAAAAGGTAGAATTATTTAAAAATTAAGCGACTTTCCACCGCGCGAGCGTGCATTGTGTTAATTTTGAATTCATTCTTATTTATTCGCAAATGAGTTATGAACTTTATTCGGGAAAATATTTAAGTACAACATCGTATATTCGGCAGTGAAATGCAGCTAAATATTCTATACATTTTAATGTTTTTTTTTAAATCACACTAGGCAAGGTCTTTTTGCGATTTATTTTCAGAAACATAATTATCTTAGTGAATGATTGACGAAGAGATTAATTGAGTAATTTCAAGCGTGAAAGTGCAATGCGGTAGAAGACTTTGAACACTAATTGTAGCAATTATAAAAACGACTAAAACTCACGTATGTCACACCGATGGGCTCGAAACTAGTCGGTGCCGACAACGGACAAACATAGGTGAGTGTTTGAGCTGTGTATGATAATGTCTTACGAAAGTTTAAATAATTTGCTAATATTGGTGTTCCAAATATTTAACCAAAGAACACAAACATTAACAGCTTTGACCAGTCAAATAAAGAAGCAAAAATTGGACATCGTGTCTGGTGTTGTAAACAAAAGTTGAAATAAAACGTACAAATTCAATATTATTTTAGGAGCTCGCGAAGACAATTCTAGAGAGACTAATCCAGTCTGAGTGGGGCTTTAGCGATACGGACTGCACGTGCCTCTGTTATTGTTATGAGTTGTGTTGCTGCAGTAAACATTAATAGAACTTTAAATAGCAAAACTTGACCATACAGTATTCGTTGAGTTTATAATAATATAAGAAGTATATTTACATAGTGAATCTGATATACTCAAAAATCATGTAAGAAAAATGAAAGAATACAGTAGTAATACGAACTGCCTCAATACAATTATCTATTTTTTTAAATCCAATTTTTATGATGCAGGTACCTACAATATAGTTATTATTCACAAAGCAATCAATTTCATCTAACGCAACAAACTGTTATAAGCCGAAAAGGTAAAATGGAGGCCGCAAATTAGCATGCCTATTTAGAACAGTTCCGTTTAATTTACCGACCTGAGGCGTAACGAGGGGTTTGCGGGGGGAAGGGAAGGGGGTTAATAAACAAAGCTCGTAAACTGGAAGCCTTGTGCTTCATCAAGGCAACGAACTCGTGTATCAACGGTTCACAGTAATCATAATTTAGCGATAAATCTAATCTGTGATATGCGATTAAGTTTAGACCGTTATTATATTTTGACTCTACATATTCTTGCAACAGCTGCTACCCTAGTAACTTTAATCGCATAACAATATCAAAGTTTACAGTCACACAAAGTAATCATTTAATCATGTATCTTCCTGGATTATAATATTCATGGATCTATTATAACTAACAGTTCACAGTCTGTAGGTTCACTTCTTATTAAAGTTTCATAAAGTATGGTTTTTTACAAAAAAAAAAAGTATTTCAAAGTAACTTCAATGATTTCTCATTTAAAAAATCTATAGATCTCGGTCCAAGACCTACAGGTTCGACTATTTATAATAATTATAAAATTGTATTTAAGATATGTAGTTTTACGAATAGTTAACATAAATGTTAACAACTTTTTTAAATATTATGAAAGAAAAATTAATTTTTAGCTCACTGTTTTTAATTAAAAAACATACAGATATTTTTCGTTCGAAAAACACACGAATAATTCAAGCAAGAATAAAAAACAAAAACATTATGAATGTTGTTTTAACTCAAGAAAGAAGCTGAGGGAATTTATACAAACATGAGATAGTAAAATTAAATAACATAAAATGTACGTATTAAAAATATTATGTACCACGAAGTAAACGTTTACATGAAACATTCTATATAAAGAGAATTTTTATTAAACAATTCTTAGAGAAAATGTCCAGTTACTTTTTTATTTAACAAATCGCATGACCTGAACATGTTAGACTATTTCTTCCAAATACTTTAACTTTTATTTCATTAAAGTAATAAATAACTTAGCATTGTAACTTCAATAATATTATACTTTGGTAATAAAAGGCGAAAAGTAAAGTTTTCTCACAGTTTACCCTTTTAATCCATCTGACAGAAGAATCTAAGAGAAAGTTTTTACGTCCAGTTCATTATGACCATGTGAAAACCATTTCTAAATTGGTGAAGCCGTTTAGATTCCGTAATCTATTAGATTTTATCCTCAGGAGTATCATAGCAAAATTTTTCCTAAACAACATGTGTTTTGATTAAAAAGCAATCGAGCGCGACTTCGGCGCTAAAAAGTAGCCCGCACGCATCAGCTAACTTTCCGTCTAAGTCCCATCAAAATCAACCCAGCTCGGAGATTATCGCGAACAAAAGAGGATTTATGAACAGACATACAGTAATATTAAAAATTGACATTTCATTATCAGCAACAGAAATACATACATCGTGTGTACGAAATATGTTTTTTTATCGATGTTACATAAAAACATAACAATTTTTTTTAATATGTATAGATTAAAATACAAAATTACTTATTACATTTTCTAGAGTCGTAACTAGCCGACATTAAAACTAGGTTACATAACATGATATCTGTGACATCCAACGACATTCGACAATTCACATATACAGAAATAGTGAAGAGTGAGATCAGGACAATTGTTTGTAATTACTTTGAACTGTTTTGTTTTCGGTTTTCCCTTCAAATGGGAAACAACTATCAACTACGACGTTAAGATGCCATAAATCGACCTTTCACGGCCCACTTAACGAATGAACTGAAAAACTTATCTAGCTCTTAGGGTTGAGTACAGATATGAACACAAGTGTGCTACGTGTAAGCTACGAAACAGATAACTATTAAGAAACTACTCAAATTGATTGCAAATACGGCTGAAATAAATATTTGATCTCAAACGTCAGTATTTTAATCCAATTGAGTTAAACTTATTCAGGGACATATGTATAAAATTTATTAATATTTGTAACCACCAATGTTTTAAAAAGAGAAAATATAGTTTTATTATACAAGGAAATATTATGTATAATTAAGATTTAAAAAAATGTTAAATCTAATAGCACTTCTCTACTGAATTATACCGGAATTGCATATAAAGAGGCATATCGATGGGGTTAGTTCCCCTAATGTTCGCATAAATAATCATGTCGAGATGTTATCAAGTGAAAATACGACGCCGACCTGGGAAATAGTTTCCTTCGACCTCAGACTTCCCGGAGGAGGGAATTTTAATTAAGAAGCTTTTATACTAGAAAAATGCACTACGGTTTTAAGGATAAAAAATAAATAAACTTGGAAGCAATCGAGCGCACCGAGCGAGAACAAAACAGACTCTAATTGGAAATGAAGATCGATCGATGGACGCGTCAATTAAAAACTTGTTTAACTGAAGGCACTAATTCATTACTTCGTTAACTAGATTTTTATACAGTATGCGAGGAGTCCCGCATACAATTTAACGACTGGGGAAAATGATCGGTCGAAAAGCAAACGACATGCGGGGAGTTAGTTGACGAGTACAAAGTGCGGATAGGAAAAGCAAGGACTATGGCCCAAGGCATGCGGGCTAACGACTTATGAAACTGTGCCCTTAAGATTTTACATCGACTGCTTTTAATAGTCGATGCCAATGGAATCGGCGTTGGGCGATTTAAAAACGGCATTTAAATATCACGGCAAATAAAACGATGAAAATTCAAAGATCATAAACACTTCTCAACATATACACATTATAGACATATAATACAAAAGGCAACACTAACTTGAAACTTTCATGAGACTTTTTAATAAACCGACTAAATAAAATCGGTCACGGGAAAATTCTGTATCCAAATATTTAATCAAATTAATCACTCCTGACTACACGTGAGTTTATTCTTAATTTAAATTAAGGCTTCATAAATCATCTATCCAAAATTTGCATAATTACCAAGTAAGTAAACTTGATTTGTCAATTGTTATTAAGATATTATATCTTAAGCCTGTGTTTTAAACAATACCGACTCGTTTAACAAACAGTAATCAATCAGCTAATCTTGACTAGTGAATCTCTCTCAATCCATCCTGCTAATACAAATTAATTTGGAACTTCAACAATTAGCGCGCCTCGCTGCCGCCGCCGTGCAGCTGTTTAAGGCATTGATAAATCAATGAATGAACTTGATTCAATCAAATTAAATACAGAAAATAAATAAACTTACGAAATGGTAGCTAATTCAACCTGGATGTAAAATGTATTGATTCCTTTTTTAAAAAATCATAAATAATAGAAAAACATAGGTACCGCAGTTAAATCCAAATTTAAAAAATGATCAGTTAACACAAGCAAATTATATTAGATTTTGGCCACGAAGAACTAAAGAAATATCGCCTAAAGCTTTATTTGACATTCCTTAACAAAGAATATGTAAAACATAAGTCTTAGCAGAGTTATGTGGAGTGGTAAGATACCATGGCAGGCTATCAAGAGATGGCAGCAGCTGCAAGCAATCCCCTCAGATTGTCTGCCACTAGCAGAATGCAGCGGAAATAATCTACGTATAAATTTGTGTTTTACAAAACCCTACTTTGCACCACACAGAAATAACTTAGCTCGAGCGCTAAGCTATTCGTAAATTGAATATTTTCAAGAGAACACTAGGATTCCTTGCCATACAGCTTACATAGGATATATACTAAGGTTATAACATTTATAAGTGTGTTAGTACACACTTAATTTAGAACTTATAGTCGATTTTAAAACATAAAGTTAGAGGACATACACATGACATCTTAAGAAACCATAAGGAATAAGTACAATCGCAGCATGAAACTAGTATAAAGTAAAAATAGAATGGCAACATTTAATAATTATCACTTAAACAGAGAAATAAACTTAAAGTGCGTCAATTTACGCGATAAATGCAAATAACAAGAACAATAGCGGAATTATTCGTGAACGAGTAGAAAGTGAGCGTCGAGTGAATCTAAATAGACTCTTAACGACACCCCACAACAACCACAGCGTAATATAACCAGTGGTACAACTTACAACGTCAACAATTAAAGTATTAATAACATTTGAAGCATTAACAATGTTAGAATAAATAAATCTAGGACATATTCAATAAGCAATTCCTAACATATTTTGTTTTTATTTTTATATTCTCCCTTTAATCAAATTAATAGGTATAAACAATTGCTTCTGTTTATATAGACATTTGGTTACCATACGATGGACTATATTACTTTTCCTTTATGACCTATAAGTTATATATATTACCAATAAAATTGTATTGTTTTGCATAAACTATAAATGTGTTTTTATCGACGGGTAATAAGTTGGTAAAGTCCGGTTAGAGTGAAAAAAGAAATGAGTTCTCCCTTGTCACTTTTGTCACCGTAAAAACGAAAAACAGACGAAATACGATTTAACTTTTCGTCAGTCGTTTTCGAAACATTAACATCGTATCTTAAGACGAGCATTTTGTGACAAAAGACACGAAGCAATACATAAAGCCGAGTCTATTCTATTTCGTGGGTCTCATTAGGAAACAAAGCGAGCATCGGAGCAGAGCAGGGGAGTGCAAGAGAGGGGAGGCAGGGAAGAATTGAAATATCAGGGAACAATACAAGCCACGATACAGGGATTTACGTCGCAATGGAGGCCTCAGCGCTCGCGGTGAACGGCCCTCGCTTAATTTACAGTTATCTACAGTATACATATTAAAGAGGTATTAGAATTTTTCAACAAAATGGTTATACGTATTTTTATTTCTAAAAAGTTACATTTCCAGTTATGTCGAAGTAGTGAAAACGCAAACCCATACTTACACTTACTTCGTCAAGCATGTCACGTGGCAGTTACGAATATCCAATTCGATAATTTTTTTTGGACAATATCAGAAAATGAAACAAGTTAATCGAATACTTGTATGTCCACTTTCGTAATCAAACAATTTTCGGAAACGCTTGCGTGACAATTACACTAACCTGTCCATTCTGATAGTTGATAAAAAAATAATTTTATTTCATATATGTTTAGACTAGCTGTCGCCCGCAATTCCGTCCGCGCGGAATGAAAAAAAACGTAATACGTAGTCTATGTCTTCTTCCAGATTGTGTTCTACATCTGTGCCAAATTTCATCAAGATCCATTGAGCCGTTCCGGAGATACCCTAAAACAAACATCCATCCATACATCCATCTACACATTCGCATTTATAATATTAGTAAGATATAAACCCTAACGAGCAGGCGTCATGTTTAAAACTAAGACAACTTTAAGTGAATTACACTATTTTATAAAGTTTTTACCTATGTAACGAATTTTCATCCACACAGAGATAGTTAATAAATAAACAACTCAACACTTCAATTGCGGTAACATAACCATAAAGTTTCCCTGAAACTTTCCGAACTTATGACAAACAGTCGACTGCGCCAACACTTTGCTGCTGAATGAGAAAAACTGTAAACATCGTAACACTTTAACAACATCGCCGTAAATCGTAAAGTAATCAAAACATTTTCTTTAGAGTACGAAAAATCTGCGCAAAAGATATTACTACATACAAAAAAATCCACAATAAATTAAAAAATCAACCTCACTTACATTCATTGGAAGAAAACAAATGAACTACATATCACTAGTCAAATTCAGTACAATCGTTTAGACTACAGAAGGTTATAGTCTAAGATCCCGCTGCAGGATTGGTGTGCTCATCGACTTTTTGTTTAAAACCAAATTTTTATGTCTATTTATAGTTAAGAGAATATATATTTACTAGGGTGCCTATCAAAATTTGGCCGCCATTATTTTTTTAAAAATTATTTTTAATTGATTTTTGGTAAAAAATTTCGTTTATTTATTTTTTAAATAAAATAACGTCTACATAACGGTAATTAATATCAAGATTCTAAAAAATCACGGTTGCCGTTGCGCACCTGGCCGCACCTCTTTGCAGCCAGGT
>DWMU01000298.1:0-10051 GCA_018246175.1 Papilio zelicaon
GCATATTGGAGTTTAAGCGTGGTCTTATAATTTAAGACGCTCTTACATATTTAAGTGACGTTTCAGTATTCGGGCATTAAAGAAATAGCAGTCACAAAGTTGCCATGAAAAAAAAACGCCACCTCAATATTGTCGAGCAGGGTAAAAATCAAAATATAGACTTTACAGAATGTAATAATAATCTCAACCTGCCTAAATCTCATGAGCTTCAGTATTTATAACCTTTTTTTTACTTTGTATTTTGACAGATTACCCTAAGAGCGTATGAATATGAAGCAGCATTTCATTCGTAGTAGGAGTACTCGATTGCTTGCAAGGTTCCCCCTTATGTTTAACTGCCATGCTCAAGTAAGTGGCGTAGGGGGTACTATACGCCATTTATAGTTTGTTACAGGTTCAGATTAGAAATAAAAATTCTATGTAAAAAAACAGTTATTATTGACTCAAATTAATTTCATTACAATCATTTGATCTAAAAACAATAACCTTAATAATATAATAATTACTATACAATAATTAAAATTAAAATATTATGCAAAAAAATATTGATTATTTACATTCAGTCTATTCTGCTATATATAACTGCACACTTTCTTCAAGTCACTTAAAACTGTTCCATTATAATTAAAACCTCCTGATTCTTGTAATGCCAATCACATTTTTATAGCATGGTGTTGTTGTAGCTTCTTATTGTAGAGTTGTACTTCATGGTGTTCTTCGGCAAGATAATTGAATGTTTATTACTGCTGCATCCAAGACAAGTACCGACAAGCAAAGATGTGTCGTCACGCCGACTGTTGATATCCGCTACTGTGAGGCAGTTACATGACTGCGCAGCGCCATGCTACTATAACAGGAGGGCTAACAAACAGAAAATGTTAAATACTTGCAATAGCTGGGAGGCTGGCTTTGCAATCCAGTTCAGTTTGATTGCTGCCAGTGTATATTAACGAAAATTTGTTTAAGAATTTTAAGGCCTTGGGAGTAGACTCAAACGCCAGCTCTCGAACAATGAAGTCCACAGGAACTGACTGCCTGTAGCTGAACATACAAAATAATATTAATAAACAAATCCAGTGTGGCTGGCGAGCATTTGGTGGATGTATCCTTAAAGCATCTAACACATTAACATTCTTCTTAAACTAACTACTTACCAATTATTATTTTTAAAGCTGCAGTAAATTTTGCAAAATGCAAATTACAAGTAAATAAAACTAATAGATCATTATATCGGTTAACAATATCATTCACTCTTCAAAAATCATATTAATTGGTCAATAAATTAATTTGTGGTAGAGCCAATTGTTTAAGGAAACTTAAAATTCTTGCCAAATCATTTTCACATGACAGTGATTTACCAACTTTTTGTCAAATAAAACCAAAAGATTTAATTTCATCTTCACTTTTTGTTTCTCACTATCATACTTGCTTAATCATTGACCTACATTTTTTCTTTTTTAGTACCACTTCATACCATTGGTAATATTGTTAATGCATATTATTATTTCTTTCCCTGTATTTGTTTTTTTATATCACCATTGTTAAACTATCGTAAAAGTGATTTAGAATTTATATAAAAATCATAAGTATTTTGAAATTCATGTAAATTTTTTTTTTTTGTAAATGATGTGTTGATAAGTAAATATTTGTTAATGATTTAAAAACTTGGAAAATGTTATGTAATAGTAAATAAAGATTGACATACGACTTTATGATGTACTTCATGTATTGCTTCCTCTCCCGCTCCACAAACCAGTCCATGAGGTAGCCAGCCATCAGGGGAGCTGTCTTGTACAACAAGAAGAATTTATGAAGATTCCCAGTTGCCCAAGCACACCTGGTGAGTAGGGCATGTTTAATACATTCATTTTCTCTGTCCTCTTTTGTAAGAAACTGGAATATTGTTGTCAGATCTAAAACAAAACAAATTGTTAACATGACAAATTAATCTATGAAATTTTCACACAAATACCAATCTTCATATTTACCTAGTGTATTTTTTGTGAATACATAATATAATATTCTATATGCAGTAAATTCAGCGGCATTGGCTCTGCAATCTGGTAACTCTGAGTACAGCATTTTCAGCTGTGTTTGGCACTGATTGAACTCCTCATGGTCACCTCTCTCCAATGCTATCCTTGCATGTGTTTCATAGACTTCTACAGTAAAACCATCTCTCACACCTTGAACCTAAATAATTAATATATTTAATTAATTAGTACAGAATATTCTGTAATGTCAAAACAATAATTAAATTAGCAGATAACAAATTGGAATTTAAGTTACAAAAGAGTTTGAAGATTTTTAACTTTAATCTTAATAAAGTTGACTATCCAAATGTACAAAAATTACAACTTACTGTTAGATCCTGTCTTATAGATTTCAGCTGGTCACAAGCATATCGGTAATCCTGTCTCTCTATCCATTTTTCTTTCACATTTTTAAGTGAACTTCTCAAAACAGAAACAGGTCTCACTTCACATGCTTCAGGAGCTTTTGTTAATCTCAAAAATGACTTTTCAATATCAGAGCATGTACCTACGATGTGTACATTATTTAGCTCATAATCTCCTTCAGTATCATGAATGAATGGTCTCCTTGGACTTGGATCCAATTTACAGTTGTTGATTTGTATAGAGCTAGCAACACTAGGTACATTTGAGTTTGCAAATCTTTCTGCACGCTTCTGCAGTTTCTCTGCATTAACCTGCACATGCTCAACAGCAAATTGATTGAAATTTTTCTTCTTGCCATTTTTATTATACTTGTTTGTTTTTTTCTGATCTAATGATAATCTATCTTTGACCTTTTGCCGATTCTTATTTTTTAAAACTTTCTTATCCTCAAATTCATCACTGGATGTTGAAGATGTACTAAAAAGAAAAAAGAAATTAATAAATACACAAATTGAATATTGTAAATCCATAATATTTATGTAACCTACCTTGTATGTTTCCTTGGACTTCTAGATTTAGATCTGCTTCTGGAATGACGCCGTCGCCTTTGCTGAGGGCTTTTGTGTGCACTGTAACCTCTGCTTGCTGGACCTGACTTGGGCTTACTATCTGAAAGGCTCTCCGATTTTTGATATAAATGCAATGAGCCCTTAACGGGCTTCACTGACAAATTATTACGTTCACTATGGACACTTGGAATTGGTTCCTCATCCCAATTTCTGGTCCATATTTCATCTTTATTTGCAGCTGCAGTAATACGTCCCTTTAAGCATATATCAATTTGATCACGGTCAAAAGTTGTTTGACATTTTTCATAACATCTTTTAATATACCTTTCTAAATTTTCAGGCCATGTCCCATTTGCTGTTGGACAAATTGTGGAGGATGGTAGGAACATAGAATTTTCCTGTTGTTCATTTTTATTCAATTCCTGTTCCTTATTACCCACATGAATTTGTTCTTCTAATGGCTCGGGAATGTCTTCTGTGGCTAAAGTGGGAGGTAATGGTACTTCAAGGGGAGGAGGAGGAGGTGGAAGGTCTGGTGGTGGACATGGGGGCAAGGGCGGAGGATGATCGGGAAGAGGAGGTAACACATCTGTTTCTGTCTCATCATTAGATTTATTGGCCTTTTTACGCTTTTTCTTTGCATTATTGTTAACAAGAAGAGGATTTTCATTAGGAGGAATAGGAGCTGATTTTCTATTATTGTTTAGATTAAATCTGATCGGAGGTTGAGAATAAAATGGACGATTTGTGTCAAGAGGCGACATTCCAAGAAGAGGTGCGGATGGCGGAGGTTTCGAGAAATTAGGATGGACAAAATTTCCTTGATGATGATCGTTGTTATGAAAACCGCCGTTGGGACGCATGGTATTATAATACTGATTGTTGTAAAACGGCGGATACATTCCGCCGTGATATCCATTATATGAAGGATGCATACCGTACATCCACATATTTGGATTAGACATCCACATATCCATATTCTGTAAAGGGGGCTCCTTGGGCGTGTTTTCAGACATTTTTGTACAAAATATAAAACTTATGTCATGTACTTCGGATGCAAATGTATACCATTCACAAAATGGCGTCGCATCCAAAAACTTTAGATCCTACTACGCACCCGTTACTTCTAAAACGTCTACAAAATCTTCGACTTACTGTTTAAATGCACGGCTTCAATGTTTCTGGAATTAAATTAATGATTGCACGCAAATAATAGCGTTACCAACGAAATTCAACAATGTTCAATGTTCATCAAAGAGTAAGAGTAAGTATAGTATAGTGATTGTAGTTCAAAGAGTATGTAACTACTTCGTCGTTCACTAACCATAACCATAGATAAGAAAAGAACTGAACAGACAGTCGTACAAAAGGGTATAATCGTAAGTATAGTCTAGTCTAGTAAAGAATTTATAGTAAGTGCAGTCGTCAGTTTTTATGCCTGTTTCACATTATGCCAGCAAAGTAAGCCAATAGCGCTCGAAATCAGCGCTGGCATACAGCTGACATGATGTTAGCAATGACACTCACTGGCAGAGCCAGTGAACATGTCAGTCGAATAACTAGCATGGTGTTCTACTTTTGAAATCAGTTTGGTCATTCCACAGGAACTGTCCTAAGCTATTCCATTGCTGACAGATCAATTGTACAAGAACCACACATTGCTTATTTTATAAGGAATTGGTTGCGGCCAGTTGCGGCGACACCGGCCCCGAAATAGCGCTTTCAATAAGTATTTGCTACATAGCAGCCAGTGAGCGCCGCTATACAGCAAATTCTTATTATATAATCCAACAATACAGTCTCGGTTGTAAAAATATGGTAACCCTAGAACTGGTGAGCATCTCCCAATAGGCTGAAGGACACCGATATCCAATGCCTTAATAAATTAAAAAAAAAATGAGCATCCCTCTGTCAATGTCAAAAAACTACCAAGAGATTCTTGTGGGACTATATTTATATAAATAATAATCAAGCGAAAGCGTCTCAATTGAATTATAAAATAATAATATACATCATTAACCGTATTGTTATATGTTTCTTCTAAAATCTGGTTGGATCTCTATCTTGCATTTGTAATGTAACTTTTAATCCATCTTTCTAACACCAGAAAAATAATTATTCGTGATGTGTTTGTAATTAAATTAAAGGAGAAAAACAATGGATTTGTTGAAAACACCGTCAATTCAATCTTTACTAGATTCTGATTTAGAATCAGTTGAAAGTCTGCATTATATCGACTTTGAAGAGGTAAACAAATGTTTTCTTTATAATGTAAATTTTAATAGTTTAAATTTTGTGAACAAATATATATACTATATTTAACTATAGAACTTGTAAATAAAATTTGGTGATACTTTACAATAGCGAATCATGCCGAATTTACATAAAATATATTTTTAATAATAGGAAATAGCCTGATTGACATTGTTTTGATTTTTTTTTCGGGGTGATTTTCTTTTGTAGCTTGATGAAGTTGAATATGCATTGCCAGCAAGTGAAGCACCTACTTTAGCAGAAGCTCTGTCTGCAGAAGATGGAGGATTTGATGACAACAATGATAAGAATAAAATGGTCAAAGAGTCAGTGACCTGTTCAGCACTGCAAGTGGAATTTCTGCAAGCTATATCTCAACAGTTGACTCAGGCTCAAGTATAATTACAATACATGCATATTTTATACTTACATTACAATTTATGCCTACTGTATATGTAATCAGTATATTATAGTATGCTATATCTAAAAGACACTTATCAGTCAATGTTATCATTGCTAAACTTAAATAATTCTTTAATTTATCACATTGTTGACCGGCAATTTTACTGAAAATCAATTAGATAAAGAATCCGCGTATAATTAATTGAAAGATTCTTCATTACATTCCATCATCGTATTTTTAAATATTAAATATTTTTTATAACAAAAGATTTGGCACGTCTTATAAGCGAGAGAAACAGCATGTGTTATACTGACTAACAATTGCACTGTATGGTCGCCAACAGAGAAAACAACAGAAATGCGAAAAAAAGCGCATCACTAGCTTTTTCGTAGCCGGTCAGCAACTTTCGGCCATAAAAATACGAGTTAACTCATGACCGGTCAACAAAGTGTTGAGACAAAGTTCAAGTTCTAAATAACTATTGTTTTCGTTTCTTACAAATTAACATTGTCATAAAAGTAGTAACAAAAATTATAGCTGTTATTATATAAATAGTGGCCTAGTCACTCCTAACTTAGGGTAGACCCCGAACCTCTTGGTAGAGAAGTATAGTGAAGATGATGATGACAGACACAATACTTTTTGAATTGTGCCCACAGAGGTAGTATAAGTACACAAAACAGATCATATATAACAGTTAGTCCCTGTGTATGTATGTGTAATGTGTAACTGATAGTGGAACTATTTGTTATCTATAAACATAATATGCAGATATAAAGCTATTGAACCTTTATTTTATACAACATCAATTATAAACAAAGTAATATGTTGTTTTTTTTGTAAATTATTTTCTCTTTATCATTGTATTGATTTTGTGTTGTTACCATATTTTTTTTAAATCTTATTTATTCAGAACTAAATATTGGTTGTATTTATATGGTGTACACTATAAATTTGTGCATTAATATTGTAGTAGACTGAGACAGACTCATGATGATGATTAATATTCATTTAGAATTTTAGATGGTATAAAAGCACCATGTGTTGCTTTCAAAACTTGTTAATAATTTACTTTTACAATTAACAAAAATTTGACTCGAAGACATTAACATTTTTATATAATTATAATAAGGTCACAAAAGAGCACACTAGCCACCTGGTCCCGCCGAAATAGTATAGACATCACAATTGCAAATGGTTACCATCCTTTAATCAATGGAGAAGAGGATGCACAGAAAGAGAATATATACCCTTCCCCTCTCCTCGTCCGTCAAATCCTCTTGTCCTTCTTTTCTTTATAAGAAAGGGATGAGAAGGGAAAGACGACTAAAATTAGGCCTTTGACACACACACTGATCAGAAGAAACGGGGAATTACTTCTACTTCATTTCCGTCTTCAGACTGGTTGTGGTATTTTACTGGTTGAACCAAATCTTTTGTCTGTGCCACTTATCCAAACTTATAAAGTACAAAATAAATTTAAACTATTTCAGGAAAGATCACTAGCTGGAGCCGCAACCGCCCTCAGTGTCGGCTCTACTGGGAAAACCACAGTAGGGACAGCTCATGGCCATATACTGTCATTCCAAGATCAAACCTTGAGATGGGTTTGTGACGCCAATGAGAATTGCGGCGCAGTGACATGTTTAGCGTACAATAATGACAGTACGCGACTTTTGGCCGGATACGCAAGGGGACTTATCTTTCAATATGAAAGCCTAAGAGGAGTTATTTTGAGACGCGTCACACTCGGTGGCGAGACGTGGGGTGCTCTGCGAGTAACGTGGGCAGGGACCTCCGGCCTCGCACTGGATACAGGTGGTTCAGTCTGGTTAATGAAGTTCTCGCGTCCGCTTGGCGTTCGCTCCGCTCGAGTCTCGTGCCTTTTCTCCGGCGCGCGAGGCGAGGTGGTCGTAATGTCTGCAAGAGATGCCCGAATCTTAGCTTTGGCGACACTATCTCGAGTGATTATAGTCGCCGGTGGTCGAGCAGCGGGAGTCCGACTTGAAGGACCACCGGACACTCTCCCAGTTTTAGAGTGGTGCGAAGCCGATAATAGGATCCTGGTGTGTGCGCGATTTAACACGTTACAGTGGTTATCTATCGATATAACGGGCACAAGTATAGTTTTGCGGCCAGTACAAAAAGTAGAGTTGAACGCGACACCTCTCTGGATGGGTTGGGTCGGTGGCAGCCTCGCTATATTTGACTCTAACGAAAATCTTCGACTGTGGGGCGATGATAACGATAAGCCCCTAGATCTCTCCAATATTGAGCCAGTATATTCGTCAGCATTTTTCAAGGTATATGCCTTTATTTCTTTACTTGCAAACAAAGAAAAGATTTTTATTAGATATAAACTAAAATGTTAAATAAATATAGAATAAAAATACTTACCATTAAATATATTTCAGGGTCTTTGGACGGATGGTCGCGTGTCTCTTGCGATGTGCAAAGCTGGAGAAAGTGCTTTAGCGGGGATTTGCGTTGCGGAAGGCGCGTTGTCAATTCTCGGTCGCAAAGGGATAATGCGAGTTCGTCCTCGGGACATACTAGCAAGGACTCGGGCGTTCGTCTCGTCCGGCCGGCACCTGCAGGCGCTGCGACTGCTCTGCGCTGCACAGGACCCTAGCTCCAAGACGGTAGCCACTGATCTCGTCCACATGCTGGCAGAAAGGCCCCACATATTAAGCAATAAAAATGTCGCTGTTCAGACCATTAAACTATGTTTGAAATTCGAATTAATGTAAGTATTACCTATGTTTTTCATGACTAGCTTTTGCACGCGAGTTTGTCCGCCGGGATAAAAAAGAAACAGTATCTAGCCTAAGCTCTATTCCAGACCGTAATCGATCTCTGTGTACACTTTTATCCAGATCTGCTTAGCCATTTTAGAGTTACCTGCTAACAAAGATCCATCCATCTAAACTTTCCATTGACATTACTACTAGCTGTCGCCTGCGACTTTGTCCACGCGGTATTAAAATAAAAACTTAATAAGTAGCCCATGTGTTCTTCCAGACTATGTCCTACATCTATTTTCAATTTCATCAAGGTCCGTTTACCCGTTCCGGAAATATGTTCTAACAAACAACCATCCATTTAAAATTTCGCATTGACCACTTTGAAATTCTATCATAGAAAATTGTTAAGCCTACAGCTACTAGTTAAGTCAGTTACTATATAGATAAGTAAGGTAAACATTTTTTTAGCGAGGAACTATGGTCAAATTTGTGGGAGAATTGCTCGAGTGAAAAAGCTTTTGTGGAAGCGTTGGGCGATGCAATCGTGCGCGGAGAGTTTTCTGCCGCGCCGCCCTCACCTGATTACACACAAGTACGTGTCATTTACGAATACTTTTAGTCTTGATTGATAGTTTTGATTCCATGACAACAAACACATATATACTGATGAATTGATAAAATAAGACTACAATAATACAGAGTTCTCTTCTAATTGCCATCTGCTTTCGAAGGTCGGTGACCATTATGGCCACTTACACTCTTGACACCACGGCTCTGAAAAGCGAACAGGTGCTCTTTCCGAACAATTGGCTTAAGTTCTTGAGTCAGAAAGTTCTTCGACCTACGCTTCGCTTTCCTTGTTTCTACTGAACTCAGATAATTTGCAATGTTGATCCTTAGGGATTGTCCTAATGAAAAAATTATTAAAAAGAAATAATGTTAATAAATTTTAGGTTGATTATAATAATGTTTAATTGTGTTAAAAATTATTTTATTTTCTAAGATCATATACTATTGATCAAGGGTGGACGTCAATACGTATCGTATTTATGATGGCAGGCACTGATAGAGAGGCTGTCGGAGTTCGAGCCGGAGCTGGTAGAACGCGTAGTGGCGTCGGTGCCGCTCACGGCGCTGGACCCGCACCGAGCCAGCGTCTTCACCAGGGAGAAGGGCTTGTGGCGCGGCGTCGGCGCTATCGCCGCTGCTATAGGTCAAATAATTAAGCATATCTTTTAACGACGATAGAAGTGTGTCACTTTTCGCCAGTCTCTAGCTTGCGCCTGATAGATCGTCGAGAGAGAAATATAATTTGGCTAGTATTGTCTTATTGTTAGTGAAATGTGTACGATGTCTAGACGGCAGTAGCGGTGCAATGCGCACGCTGTCCGCGTACGTGTCGAGCGCGTGCGAGGCGCGTGCGGGCGGACGCTGCAGCTGCGCGGGAGGTGCACTACTGCTGGCGGCGGCGGACGCGCTGGCGGGCCGCGGCGCCGCCGGTCGCCCGCTGCCCGAGCACGCTCGGCCGCTCGCCCGGCACGACGCCCTGCATGCACTACTGCACGATGTGAGCCCGCCTCATCATATTGCGAGCCGCAAATACAGTTTAAGTATCTTCAAAGCTGAATGTTCGCCCCTCATTGTCACCGCAAAACCGATCCCTGCGGTTGAGCCCAGGAAATG
>DWMU01000299.1:0-10047 GCA_018246175.1 Papilio zelicaon
GGGTGAAGAAAACAAAAGAAAATCTCTACTTATATTCTATTTTATTATTTTATTAAATTGCTTCATTTTTCGCAATTATATTAAAAATAGTTGTTCAGTACACGTGCGGAACCATCATAGCAACTTGTTCCGACTGTCAACCCTCACCTTCACGGCTCGGGTGGACATTAATTTGTCGGAACTCTTTGAAATGACTAATGACAGGCTTTCCGAACTCGTAATGAAATATACTAATTCAGTAGGTATACAAACCGTTTTGTTGCACTACTGAAAGTCAAAAGCTAGACTTTGTTCATACGACCTGTCCTATGCTGTTGTGAACATAACATTTCACTTGTCTCTATCTCTGCTCGTCCCCTGCAATACAAAGCTCTCCAATTTCTCAACGCGACGCCCTCTGCGGCGCGGCAACGGTTACGTTTCACTTTAAATCTGTGATTACGATATGTGACCGCGAAACACCCGGCGGTGATGGATGAAGATAAATATAATTATGGGGTTCACAAGAAATATAGATTCACCGAAGGTAGTTTACTGATTATATATAGAGATTAATTAATAGTGAATTTAAATTCAAGATTTTCGTTCGTGAAATCCATAGAATAGAAGGCGCGAGAGACGACAAGTGGTGTCGTTGGCGAGTGGCGACTCACCGGCGCCGGCCAGGCAGAGCGCCAGCCAGCAGGACGCGGGTCGGGCGCGGCGCGGCATCTCGAGCAGTGGTAAGCACGAGCACTGTCGCCGCGCGCGCCCCGCTCGCCATATACCAGCCGCTTGCTCGCCCCGCCTCCCGCCGCCGCTCGCCGTCACCCCCGCCGGCACCTCTTAAAGCACAGCGCTGGGCTCCACATCTTGACAAATTGGTACAATTGCTATCAGCCATCACGCCGAGTCACTCGCCCTTGCTACTCCTATTGCCGCGAAACGAAGAAAAGATATAATCCATTTTCTTATTTTTTAATCTCTCATAATCCTTGTCACCTCATGTCCAAGACGAACACCATACCTCGTTCACAATGAAAACTGTCTTTTGATTTTTAAATTTTCAGCGTCGTAACAAATTTGAGAACTCTTCCATTGTTAGTGATACAGTAATTCCCATTTACCCTACGCTATACATTGATCTTGATCTCGACTTCCCGCTACAATACGGCATGTTTTTTCTCCTCAACTTGTTACATAATAGATCTTCTCTCCCTTCTTCTTCTGGTGGTCCTGCTGCTGTGCTGTGTGCTGCGAGAAAAGCTTTTAGTCATTGTGTTATTGACTATTGTATTTAAATTTGGCGATCTAATCGAGATAAGTAGTTTCTATTTGCATGTATATAAATTTCGCAACTCGCCCGATGTGTCAAATTAAACTAGAACAAATGAGGCAAGTCGCCTGCAGCTGTTTGTTGTTAGGCTACAGGGTCCATACCGCACCGCACAGCAGCTGCAGTCGGTAGCGCTTTAATTAATATTAAGGCCTTAATTTAGATATATTCTAAGGATCTGTTAATAAGACCTTAATTAAAATAAATGAATATATGTAAATGAGCTGTCAAGCTCTGTGTTGAGTGACATGGCCATTGTGACATGTGACATGGCCATTGGCAGTTGCACGGAACTTATGTAGGGACCTTAGAGTTAATTGTACTTGGAAAAGATAGAAAAGGTAGATCCTTAAGGAGATGTTTAAAAAATGACACTTTCCTATGACTGCTAAAAAATGGTGTTTTAGTGATGCACCTTGCCATGTATCGCGTATGGCTCTCAAACTTGATCGTTAACTCAGAAACATTTTCACAAAGACGGCGCTAAGAAGCTAAAAGACCGTGGAAGAGCAGAAGATATTAGAAGTACAACTGTGGTGGAGGATTTACTAAGAAAAATAAGACGGTAAAAATGGAGATGGCCGGGATATGTGACCAGAAACAGCTAAACAAAATGGACAAAAAATGTTAACAGAATGATAGCAGTATTACTTCTTGATATAAACAAAAATATTTGCTAGTTACATATATTTTTGCAGTTTACTCGAAAATTATAACACCACGTGCCATGTGAGAGTTTCTTAACTGAAGTAATCGCAACACGTGTTTATATTTCGAGCCAATTGTCGGCTACGTTGCTCATGCGCACACGTACCAGTGTGGCCTACCCCACATTCGTGTGATGATGCCGCACACACATAACGTTATCTAATAAAAACTGAAAATTCTCCCAAAATAAGGACAAACAAACGGAATAAAAACCATCTCAAAGTAAAATTATGGACCGCCAACCCCCACCCTCCCTAATGGCGTCACTGTTTAATTAATTAATCGATTATGCGCTATAAATATATAAAAATATGCGTGAAGCTCTCATAACATTTTAAAATTTAGTATTTTCTAATAAAACCAGATCACAAGACGAGTCCTTGACATTAGGGTTTGCCGCGCGAGAAGTCACCGCGCGGCCATGACCATGGAGTGCTTGTTCAAGTGGCAAGCGCGGGCGCGGGCGCGGGCGTCACCGCGGACACGGACGCAGGAGCGGTAGATATGGCGAGCTTGTGTTCACATTAGCCGCCAGGCGTTAGTACGATCGACCACTTCAATCTTTGACTGCGCGGGTTAGAGCACGGAGAAATATGTAATACCTACATGGCCATAGGAAATGACAAAAATGACAAATCTGTACTGTCTTCTACAACAGCTGTGTACTATAACCATATAGAAGGCAGGCGTCAAGTGGAAATAATTCCGCGTTTAATCTAATGAGTGTGCGTACCGGAGGCCTGATTTTAGTCTTCTTTCCCTTCCCTTCCTTTTCTTATAGAAAATGGATATGAAGCGGAAGTAGATTTGACTGAGGAGGGGACGCATAGGAAGGGGGAAAATTTTCTGTCTTTGTGTCTTCTCTTCCGTCGATTATAGTTAGGCAGCGTATGTACAATAACAGATGTCTATTGGCAGCGGTCGCGTCGCTATATCGGCGCTTACTTATGTCACCTAATAATATATTAAACAAAACGGTACGACAAGGAACTTGTGATAGTTTATGACATTGCCAAGTTCTATCATGATTTAATTTAACTTAAGACAACCAGGAGGTCAGATAACTTTTTAGTTATGTATTTTACAAAAGAAAAAAACATTTATTGCTATATTTATACAGGTTAGGAAACAGAACTTTTTGCAGATGCAACTTATCAATAATTTTATTGATTAAATGTCAAGGTGTGGTCTGCGTGGGTGAAGTGGTCTTAGAATATGAACAAAAACGTAATGAAGAGCAATCATCAACAGAGATGATGTAAGTAATTGACTCTTCGTATCGTATTTTACGTATGATACAAGCGACCTTCAGTAACATGTAATAGGATTACAAGAAACCAACATGATTTGAAGTTATCAAAATTAAATCTCATGAAATAAAACATTACTATCACGCAAAACAGCGCAGCACAGCACCTTTCTTTTCCGCGCTGTATTACTTGCCGAAGCTGCAGAGATCCGCCGCTTCTCGCCCGGTGACTGCCGTCGATATCGACCTTGACATTAGAAAGAGCTCATCGCAATTTTATTTTTTGTTTGTCCAAAGTCTGCAGATCTCACAACTGACACGTCTGCCTAAAGTCCGGCTTTTCAAAAGGTCATCAAGTTTTACTATTTTTTAGAAAAATAAGTTCAATTTAAATGAAGGTAAAGGTTATGTATATATGTAGATAATAATAATGTTGGATTTTGCTATTAATGTATTGGTATGCAGGTTGCATCACGATCTTTTCCGTAAGCATTGAATAAATGTATGAAATTCTAAAATCAAAGAACACATTGTTATGTACAAATTTCGCCATGTGGCGGAGATCGAACCCCAACCTGTAGATTACAGGTCTGGCGCTTAATAACCGCGCCACCGACGCTCTCAGTAGTAATCAGCTGCATTTAATTACTTAGGTTCACTGAAACAGACTAATACTACAGAACTGACGAGAGCTGTTTCTATCTCGCTGTGTTGGCGACGCAACGCCATGTCTTTGTACATTTGTTTCTTATTATGATGGAAGATGAGCTCATATTGTAAGCGTGAAGCGGTAAGCGGCCATTAGAAAGTTAACTATGGGCGGCTGCGGTCGCGCGCGATGCGCCGTCTTGCTTCGTCTTGCTGCGGCCACTGCCGACACACACCAGATCCCCAAGCGATATTTAATGCTCTCTAAATAGACTCTACGCTTCATATCAATACTTTTTCCACGAATCTTAAAACTTTAATAACTAACAAAAGGCAATTGCCCGCGATCACGCACGCAGTAATTTTTTTATGTTTTCAAAGTATCATAAGTTGCTTTAAAAAAGGAAGGTTGGATTGTGCCACACCCCCAGATCATATACCGGATGTAGGTTAGGCGAGTAGTGAGTCAGATTGTTCCGTGAGGCCTACCAGCTCGGCAAGGTGTCACACTTGGCCGATACAAACCTTTGTAACCTTTCTTCTCATTAGAAAACTCGAAACTTACATAACTTTATGTTGGCAGCAGAAAGTTTTATGCGACCTTTGATATCACGTTACGTTGTACAAATTAACATAAATTCTTTAAACAAATGCATGTATGTAATTCGCCTAGTTATATATATTCGCTCAATATTTTAAAAGAAGAATCATTGGGACAATTCTTTTAACTAAACTATTTACATAATGATAAGTATATCCATAAGCTCAAGCATAATAAGACATTAGAACATTAGAAATGCTTATTTTTGGGGCTCTTGATATTTGCATATTCTTATTTATTTTAGACCCACGACTACAGAAATGTTACATGGAGCGGAAAATCGGAGCAGATTCTTATTAATTAAATAATAATCATTACATAAAATATATGAATACGAATGTCTTAAAAATCATTTACTTATTCGGTTCTTCAATCGAGTTAAATAAGCATCAGTTTCGCAAGTAGGTAGTGATCGTTGTGGTTTGTTGCAAATTCACATAACTTTTTACGGCTTCGTTTTAGGAACAACTATTACTAAAGCAAAGGGTAATCTATTGAAATGTTCGGTGACGAGGTCGTCCAGCTATTTTGTTTGCAGATTAACTAAGCTACAAAACTATAGAGAATTGTTCAAACATTCTGCCCATTTTGTCACTCCAAAAAGTACCATTAGGGTTTTTTTTTTTTAATAAGATAAGGGGAAAACGAGCAACGGGAACACCAAGGTGTTCATCGACACACATGGACATCTGCAAATGCAATAAAATGCGCAGTAATAACATCGCGCACGGTCTCATCAGTTCATCTCATTAATTTTAGGTAGCTGTAGTCTTGAAGTTTTCTTTTTATGTAATGAATGTAACACTAAGAGCTGGTTCTATTCTCGAGAAAATGTCAGGTTTTTGACAGGTTAGAAAAAGGTGGAAAGGGAAAAATAAGGTGAAACGTGATCGTCTCCGGCCTGCCCTGTCTCTCTGTCTGTCTGTCTGTGTGTCACAATGTTATTTCTTTGTTTTTAATTGCAGCTTCAAAGTATTAATGTGAAGCTGTCGGCATTAAATCACCGCTGTTTTTTCATCGCTTAGAAAAGTGGTCGTTTATGTAATAAACAACTTTTTCCATTAACAAATTAAAATTGAGTACATTCTATTAACGATAATTAAACCTGTCCATTTAATAAACTTGCAAACTTTATCGAAGTTTTTATATTAAACAAACGGAGAGCTTCAACATACAATACAAGTACTTAAGTGTTGTTGAACTAAGTATCTACATATGTAAATGTTAGTCATTGATACAAAACAGAAGGAAATAATCATCAGTGGCCTTTTTCAACTTGAGCGAGAAGTTTAAAGCAGAGTGACGTCAGTGAACCACATTTGTGCTTGTGGACAAGCAAAATCGACGACGAGAAATACAACGACAACCGCAGACCCGAGCTGTGACAAATGTACATAATTACTCGTCTGATTTCCAAGAGATGTTGCGTTGTCATCTGCGTTAAGCCACTGCAAGCACCTCTCCCTCGGCTGCATTATAATATGTTTAGAGGCAATCGCAATAATTTCCCACCACTGGACGCGGTCTTCAGCTAACAACACAACACCGGACGATTACCACCTGTAGATTGGCATTAGTTATTTCATCCGCGAACTTCCCTAAGCTAATGCGAGGGAAATTAATTTTAATTTACTTACATATTAATATTAAAAACACGTCAATGATCTACCGAAAGGTAGTCAGTAGACTATTTGTTTCCTCAACCAATAGCGCTATGGCAATCCGTATAATTTTTATTTGTGCCTGTCCACTCGTTCACAACAAGGCTCAAGATATATCTCCAGACATGGTCAAGTACTCGAACTTGAACAGAAAACACTCGCCGCTCACGCGCGAGGTCAACAGTTACACAAATAGTAAAATAAAATTATTAGACATGTAACTTCTGCTATATTATAAGAAGGAAGTACTTGATTACCATAATGTATTGCAAAATACTAGGTAAGTGGTACCAGTTTTCCACTAGCTTGAAATTCGATCATATAAATAAAAAAACGAATAAAAGCCGTCATCATAAATAAGCTTCCGTCATACTACACAGGTTTGTTATTCTTATGTACAGCGCGTGACATTTAAATTGTGTTTCTTTTATTGTTTTTAATTACTTTATTTATATTACTCGAAGAGATATATTACATTTATTGAAATATCTCGACAAGTATTTAATAGATAAATATTTAGAAACCGTAGTTTAAACCAAACCTACTGTTGACTGTCGTAGAAAAATTCAATCATATTTTTGGTTGCAAAAATATCTGAACAATCTCAAACATTTTTTTCTTCGCTAAAAAATTTAATTCACAATAATGTTAGTTTTGATAAAATTTTGATATGTTTTTATAAAACTTTATGCATTTAATTATTTTACATAAACACTTAGTTACCTAGTGAAATAAATGCTCCATAACATAGCTCCAATTACAATTAAAATAAACAATTTTACATGACACTACAACGTGGTATCTACAACTCTATTCAAATTTAACACAAAAACTAAATTTTGATATAAGAAAATGTAGCGTTATCTCGAATTCAAGAGTTAAGTACTTCGTAAACATTATTTTGTGGCAAAACCGCTGGCCAAATCAATCATCAAAAATCGATTATTCAGACGGTTGCAAAAATATGATTATTATTTCGATATTCGTGTTTGTGTGTTCGTGTGTATCAAAAAGGTGTAGTTTACGAAACAAAAACCGTGTTTTCAATGTGAATTAAATCTATGTAAGATTTTGAGATAATTTGCGAACTGCCAGTTGATCCCTTTTAGCTCGCGCAGTTCTAGTTCCACTGCGCTGCGCCAATGATATCTGGGCCTGCCAACGGGTCGGCGGCAAATCAATTCCCGAGACAAGCTTTCTTGAATCCTCCTCCATCCCCATCAGATGGCTCTTTTGACGAAATCTCTGGGCTTTGGCTCAACCCATTAATGTACAAGAAAGGCGGCGTTGTTGTTCTCTCGTGTCGGGAAGTCAAGACCCACTCTGGGTCGCTATAAGTAATTCGTGAACTTTAAAGCCCTCTAGCGGCCAAACGAAGCAACTTTGGACAGAAGTAAGTTGGGTCAAATCAGCGTATTTTCAACCACAAATATTATATATGGTATTCCATTATACACGTCTTTTCCGAACATCCTGGTTAAAATCAAGTTATTTATCTCTTTTGCTTGAGTTTTTTACCTATAAGGCAAATTATATTTATTCCCTAGCACTTTGCTAAGAAACATAATATCTTTTTAACGATGAACAGAAACATTTGAGTTCCTAGTATGTAAAAGAAAATTATCTAACAGATAAAGAAAGCTTGTAATGATGAGAGCGAAAAAGCAGGAGGCGCTGCGACCTGCGACCACGGCGACCACCCTCTGCTGCCGCTCAGGCACACAGCGCATAGACTGACCATAGACATTCACATCTTGCACATCTCAAAAATTAAAAAATAATGTGAATAACAATAGTATCAATAGACCGAGATTGGTGCCTAAATAGTTTTGATTGAGGTCTGTAAATCCTTAAAAAATGGTTTGGACTCTGATGAAAAGTTGTCAGGGCAAGAGAATAATAACTATCCCACAAAATTTACAGCTTTGTGGTTCACTTTACTAAGAAACTATTACTCTTTCAGATTTGAACTTTGGCATAGTAATTTCATTTTATTTCTAATTGTGTTGACTATTTAAAAAATTCTGTACCTAAAAAAAAGAAGATTTTATATAATTACAATTTTTATGTATTCTGTATTTCTAACGCCATCTGTTAGAAATTATAAAACCAATAAGTTTATGTAGAACTTCCCATTTGAATATATTGAATCTATACAATAAAAGAAAAAAATATATTATATTTTACAATTTGTAATGATGATTTCCTCCATGGTGTAGTCCATCAATGGCAAACCTTGCTATCTCTGAGAGTGCGATCAGCAGTAACTGTCATATCCAATATTAGTTTTGTAGGTCTGGTCACACAGTGCACAGTACAACCAACCTGAAGAGTAGTCTATGTCGGTATAGCAAAGCTTAAGTAGAGATTTCCTAATTTAGCAGAGTTACAGGACACCCTTCTCTGTTGCGCAAGCTCTTCCCAACTAAATATAATTACAAATATGTAACAAGGTAAAAATAAAAAGCTTTACAAGGCCTCCTAAAGCAACAATTTTTGCTAGTTATTAAGGTCCAATATAGAAAACACATGGAGTTTGAAAAAATAATGTAGTGGTACATTTCACAATGTTTATCAGTCAGAAGTTCACCCAACACATGTTCTAATTAACCAGACCAAAATGAAAGCATAAACTTATGTACATATAATACAGTCAAAGAATTATATTAGATTCCCACTTAGTAAGGAATATCATACAACAAACTGTCACCATATGTTATGAATCCTTGTGACTGGGGAAGTTGATCATTGTAAAGTACTGCATGGTTTGAGGAAGCAATGGGTGATTGAAATAATTAAATACAGATAATAATAATTTTAATAGACTGTCAATTCATTCAAAGATATACAAGACTGAGAGAGGCTGAACATATTCACAACAACAATGTTCAATGTGATTGCTACCTCCGACTGTTACCCCGCTGATGCCCTCTGCCCCTAACATATGTCTTGTGTGTGTGTTTACCAGGATGTTCTTGTGGAGCTCCAGAATATCTATCTTGCTTCTGGTTGCTGTGCTGAGCGCCCTGACCACTTGCCGCTGCATTTGGCATAAGTGAGCGAGGCCCCGAGTGCGTTCCGTTCCCGTTGCCGTTGCGCTCGTTGGCAGGCTGTGCGGTAGAGGCGCCCACAGGAGCGGCCGGCTGAGGTTCGCTCATGTTCACTTGTTCATTGAAAATCATGCAGAACTCGCCTACTTTTTGTATGTCTCCAGATTTTCCAGAATATAGAGTAAGAGCGGACCGCCACAGTGACGCATAGCCCCGCGTGAGGCGAACGATATCTCCTGGCTGCAACAGTGCTCCTGGTTCGTCCCATACTGAAAAGTTGACCATAGCAGAAGCATCCGCAACTCTCAAGGTGCGCACTTCACGCGCCTCCTTTGTTAAAGTAGGAGGACCCACTTCCAATACTATAAATACAGCATTTATATTTTTCATGCCAGGTTTTAAATCCTTTATTTGAACGAATTCCGTAGTAGAACTCATGTTTTTTTTATATTTCAAGTACTTTAATCAAAAGATGTAGGATTTTTTTTCTTCCTATAATATTTACGCCGAAACAACTTGACAAACTGATGACTTGACTGGCAAGTGGCAATGGCAACAGGCAACAGTAAAGGCAATCAAAGAGTATATAAAATGAAGGCAATCTAATCTCACAATCTAGAAATTCGAAATAGAAATTTCACATACTACAGTGTTCTAACATTTATATATCTAGAATCAAGTGGATTCAATCCACTAGCTACGCTGTGAGTCGTAGTGTTTTGTTTTGTTGCCTTTTTGCTAGTGATGCAACGGAAGTGTCTTACCGGAACCAGAAACGGAAACAGATGTCAAAAATAAATTTTAGCAGAAACGGA
>DWMU01000300.1:0-10044 GCA_018246175.1 Papilio zelicaon
CTTACTAATATTATAAATGCGAAAGTTTAGATGGATGGATGGATGGATGTTTGTTTGAAGGTATCTCCGGAACGGCTCAACGGATCTTGATGAAATTTGGCCCTGATGTAAAACATAGTTTGGAAGAACACATGGCCACTTATAAAGTTTTTTTTAATTCCGCGCATTCGGAGTCGCGCGCAATAGCTAGTTTGTTATTTACAGAGGTGTCCGTGTCTTTCAACTTTGTGATGGTCTTTTCAATGCATAGAGGCATAATTTAGATTAAATATCTACAAATGTACTCGACCTCGAAAAATTACTGGTTGTAATGATATATCCATAAAAGAGTTTGTAACATTACAAAAAAAAGAAAATGACAAAATGTTTTTGTAATGTTGTTTCGGCTATGAAAATACATTTTATCATTAAAATCGTTATTTCATTTACGCCTTTCCAATGTTTGTTTCCAATCAGTTTGGCACAAGTCACGTTAGTTTGTGGGGTTGTTTTCTTATTGGCGGTATCCGCTGCCAAATGACAGCCAAGTTGTTAGCAATACTAAGACTAACCGTGGGTATCTTTTAGATGCGACATTTTAGTGGTTGCTGACTGTTAATCACTGCGTTTATGCATAATACGCATAAGTGCTAATATATAACTATATTCTATTATTTTTTTCTTCAGCAGAAATATTATATCTTTAACCACGTTAACCACAAATTGTCAATAATTTTCTATCATATTATCCTTTTTGGTAAAACGAAAAAAATACATTATTCTTATTACAATTTTAACTGCTGTTTTACTGAAACGCGTAAAATTACATAAGTTAATACGCAATGTTTATTAACTCTAACCTACTTTTTCGTTTTCGAATTGACCGTATAAATAAGGAAGTGGAGGGCTTTTAACTCGGGCCGGTACACTTCGGGTCACGAAAAACTGACAACCATTCGACCATTCAATTTAAATGCTAATGTACTTGAACGGAAGAAAGTAGCTTGTTGATAAATATTACATTTACAAGGGGCAGAGATTGTTATAAAGATATGAAATAGTAAATTTATTTATGACAAAGAAAAACAAAATTTGGGGCAAATTGTTTGTATAACGTGGCAAAGTCAGAGACAAAAATAGATTTTAAAAAAAAAAACGATAAATTGGCCTCGGTAAGTAAGGAGAAAACATTATGGTTTGTCTGGAATTCATAATTCTAGACATATTGTAAAGATTCTTCAATTGTTTTTTTTAATAGGCGATGACAAACGAACAAGAGACCATGTGATATCGTCAAAATGTCCATTCATTATCTAAGCACAAATTTCGTTAGCCAATTTTCAATGTTTAACAGATAAGAGACTGGTGTATTAAAAAGTGAGAGTATTAAAAAAATGTGTTATTTTGTTTAGTTAAAACTAGTTTCCATTACCGAAATACCTGCACAGAAACATTATTATTATCTTCACTATAAAAAAAAGATATATGTACTCATACATGTGTTTCGTCAGTGGAATACCACTATTAGGATCACTTAGGATCACTAACTTAACGGTGGAATTATATTGATTAAACATAAGTATGTTTCACATCGTAAAGTTGTAAATGCATCAATCCTAAGGGAAGGAGGAAAAGGGACGGGGCTTAAGTAAGGACAGCGCCTCTGCATTTGCGCAGATGCTCGAATTTAACTAAAACATGCCGCACAGCTGATAGATATTATTGTTGTATAGATATTTTTAACTAAAGCTAGAATTAAATAGCCCAGCATAGTATAAATAAACATCAGACAATTAAAAAAATCGTTCAATTATTATCATAGATTTAGACTATATTTTAAATTAGATTACAACCATAACTTTTTATCTTTATGTATTTCTAAACAGAAAATTAAATTCGTTTGTTTTTATATTCTATTTTTAAATTAAAAACTTAAATCTTCGTAATTAAATTGATTTGTTTTATCTGTATTAATAGTATATACTGGAATAATTCTAATAATACATAATATGAATGCTTATCGTTGCAATATTCAACCAAGTTGCAAACTATTGCAGTACATGCAAACTATTGCAGTTTTATCTCTTCTCGTGTTATGAAAAGATCGGAAACTTAATATAGAGAAAATCAATAACAACTTGATTTCACCTTCCACTCATTCTCTTAACCAGTTTATATAATGTTAGACTTTGTTGACTCGTGTTATCAGGCCCGACACTCGCGCCCTCTACAGCAACATCTTACCACGCCCACATGAACGGAGGCTGCATGGACCTCTCACACATCTTAAACTGTAATGATTACTTTAATAATTTAAAGTATCGTTTTGGTGAACTTAACTTACCCCGCGTCAGCGTAGCCCCAATTTAGGCGCCATTTATCGCGAGGTGTAAGCGCGATTTGCCAGAGCGGTACAGCCCTACAGATTGCGGTGGCGGTCGGCGCGCGACTGACGCAAAAATACGCGTGCGTGACAGCTCCTGACGCCTGCGCGGGTAGTTACAATTTGTTTTGCACGGAGCCTTATCGCACCCTTAGTGAACGAAATGAAATTAAGCTGGAGTATGGATGCGACACTCACTGCGGGGCATTACAATGAACGTCGGGATCCCGAAACATTTCTGGCGTTTATTGGCTTAGCCCGTCTTAACCCGAAGCTTTACATGAAATAGCCACGAATGTAGTCGAAAATTGCATTTATTTATTTAAAATTTTAACTTCAATCAACAACGCTCTTTGAAATTGATATATTTTTATTTGATTTTGAATTGCGAAGGTGTTTAATATCATGTAATTATTATCGATGTTCAAGATTACAAATAATAACTTTGTTAGTTAATTAGTACGATATGCAACTGTGGCATTTCCTCTTCCCAGTCGCCCAAGACAGTCCAAGAGATTACCTGCCAATGCATCTTTCCGACTTTCTTATTGACTGACTATCCATCTGGTGGATCAACAATTTAAATAAGTACAAACTTGATCACCTATTCGAGACCAAATACTCTACCAACTATTCCAGTGTACTCGATGAACTATTCCATCATGTTGTATAATTAATTATTTGTTGTATGAACATGAAAAAAGCATTAGTTATACAGTAGGTAAGGTGGTTACAATTATAAAATATCCTCCATATCTCCGCACACCTTTTAATAATCATCGATTATCTTTATTTCAATACACACTGGCAATAAACAATCTATGTGTCATCATTTTTTAAATATTGCAACATTGTTCCATCTTTTTTCGAGAACTTCGAGAATCAAATAAGTGTGACGAGTGGATTTTTGTGATTTTTGTGATAAATAAACCAAAATATGTCTACACTCGCCGCACCTTTATCCGTTGCAGGGACTAGATCCTCGGGAGCACCAGTCAGAACACAAAATGGTAAGTTTCATCGCTATAAAACTCACATGATGTTGTACCCGGTAGATCACATGCACTACCTCATATGGTCTTAAAAGTACAAATATTTCACAGAAATAATGAAATTTAACTATTGTTTTAATCTTAATTTTAACATCATGGTAGAAATAAAGCATATGTAACTTAATTTTTAACTATTTGTTAATTATATTTAAAACGCAATATAAATAACCTCTTTGTTCAAATTTCACGCTCATTTGAATAAATTGTAAACATTTAAATTCACCTTAATATAAGTAAATGCCAATTAAATCTATTTGTTAAGATATTACAGTCAATGTCTTTCACATTTATTTATAAAAGCGTATTTGAAATGTAACTCACTAAAACGATTTTAAGACTACAAAACTTATCTAAGATTTTGAATACAGAAATTCCATTCTTATCTCAAATTGTGTTAATAAATTAATCTATCCTTCCAGTTATGGCAGCTGCTGCTATAGCCAACATTGTGAAGAGTTCACTAGGCCCGGTGGGCCTAGACAAGATGTTGGTTGATGATATTGGTGATGTTACTGTAACCAATGATGGTGCTACTATTTTAAAGTAAGTGATTTTATAGATTGTGTTGCGTTCGCTGTCCTTATATATACCATATAGAAAAGGTTATACATAGAAATGATTAAGTTTTCTGTTAATATTCTTCTCTAAATGTTCTCAAAACATTATCATAGACTAATTTATATAACTAATTATAAGTTCCCTGTCTAAAGTCAATAAATTACAAGTATGATGCATAACAATCATAGTGGTACATAAGTATTAAAAACAGTTAATAGTTCACAAAATTTCTAGGATGCTGGAGGTTGAGCATCCAGCGGCAAAAGTATTGGTGGAACTGGCTCAGCTACAGGATGAGGAAGTGGGAGATGGCACCACCACTGTTGTCATAATAGCTGCTGAATTGCTCAAGGTATATTTATTATAACTAAAGAGTTTGTTTAAATATGCTTATCACAGGATGTATCAATCATATATTAATGAATACTTTTAGATTTGACAGTCCTATTATTAATTTAACTTAGGAAATATTTACCATCATGCTATGATCCTTTACAGCGGAGTTCAATTATCATATTTTTAGCCGACTTCAAAAAGAAGGAGATTATCAATTCAACTGTTTTTTATGTGTGTTACCGCGAAACTCTGCCCCTGGTGCTCCGATTTTGATAAAAAATATTTTAATCGAAAGGAAGTGCTTGCAGATGGGTCCCATTTTTTTGTTTTTTTTAAATAACTAGAAGACTAGTAGATTTTTATTAAAAATGAAGTAGTAAGGATTTTGTGAATTTGTAACATCTAAGAGCTACAAACTGAAATTGTCTATTAAAATTAACTTCAAGTCTATGTTTCACAACTTTACAAGATACATGTTTATAAGCCGAGTTTGTTGATATTCTATTTCAGAATGCAGATGAATTAGTAAAGAACAAGATCCATCCAACCAGTGTAATCTCCGGCTACAGACTGGCTTGCAAGGAGGCTGTTAAGTACATTCAGGACAACCTGACTGTCAGTGTAGAGACCCTTGGTCGCTCTTCCATTGTCAATGTTGCCAAGACTACAATGTCTTCAAAACTTATTGGAGCGTATCCTTTTTTAATTTTTTCTTTTTTATATTAATATAAATTGTAAACTAATGTGTCAGGACCTAATCAAATAGAGTTGAATTTGTCTTGAACATATAAATTTCTCATCAGTGATTTTGTAATTTTTTTTAAATGAGTACTTTAATCACTATCTATGCTTTAAAAGTGTTGCTGCTTATTATTATTACCTATTAGCTGTCGCCCTAGAATCCGTGGGCGAGTAATTAAAAAAAAACTTGATAAGTAGCCTATGCGTTCTTCCACACTATGTTCTATCTGTGCCAAATTTCATCAAGATCCATTCAGCTGTTCCGGAGATACCTTCAAACATCCATCCATCCATCTAAACTTTCGCATTTATAATGAAATTCTTTAAAAACTTCCTTATTACAGTGATACTGGCTGTTAAATAATCTGTCTACAAAATTCAAAGAATTTCTTCTGTTAGCTTTCAATTATTTCTATTTGCTTTGTCTAATATTAACAACCTTGTCATAACACAAATTACGTAGATTAATCGTTGTATCCAAAATTTTCCTTAACACTTCAAATAGTGATGCAGATTTCTTCTCCGAGATGGTTGTTGATGCAGCACAAGCGATTAAGACAACAGATGCTAAAGGAAATGCTATTTATCCAATCAAAGCTGTGAATATACTCAAAGCGCACGGCCGGAGCGCGCGGGAGAGTGTACTAGTGAAAGGATACGCTCTCAACTGTACGGTTGCCTCACAGGCTATGCCAAAGAAGATTGTAAACGCTAAGATTGCTTGCCTTGACTTCTCTTTACAGAAGACTAAGATGAAACTTGGTGTTCAGGTATGTTTTTATTATTACTAATTCTATGTTAAAACTCATTCCATATCCTTACAACAAAAGTAAACTCACTAGGCAAGTTAACTTTGTGTATGTTTATAGTTTCTTGATAGTATATGTCTTTAAGCCCGTGATGTATATCCATATGTTGTTCTAAAACCTATTTACGGATGAAAATACGTACCATATATAGATGTTGTCTATATCTTGTCAGCTCGCGACATCATGAGGTGCAACACAGAATGCCATGTTTGATACAGCGGAATGTAAAGGGATGATAACCTTGAGCCGCCAAGATGGCGTGAAGTGGAAGTAATTCCGCGTTTCGTCTGATGAGTGTGGTGCCGGAGGCCTAATCTTACTGCTCTTTCCCATTGGAGGTGGTGGAGGTGGATTGAATGGAGGAGGAGGAGATGGATAGGGAGGTTAAATATTATCTTATTGTGCATCTCCTCCTTCTTCGATTGGGGGTAGGCAGCGCATCTGCAATTGCGAATGTCTATGGGCAGCGGTCGCTTCGCTATTTTGGCGAATTCATGTGGCCGCCTGTTCGTTTGCCACCTTGTAATATAAAAAAAAAGATATTTGAAAAAATGTATACCAACCGAAAACCATTGATTCCTCAGGTGCTAGTGACAGACCCTGAAAAACTAGACGCGATCCGCGCCCGCGAGTTAGACATCACAAAAGAGCGTCTGAACAAGATCCTAAGCACGGGAGTTAACGTTATCCTTTGCACCGGAGGTATTGACGACTTGTGTCTCAAGTACTTTGTGGAGGCCGGAGCGATGGGAGTTAGACGGTGCAAGAAGGCTGATTTGAAGAGAATTGCCAAAGCTACCGGCGCTGCCTATCTTACTTCATTGACTAATATGGAAGGTAAGATAGCTGGGATATTAATATGGGTTGCAGACCAAGAGCTAAGCTAAGTTAGTTTAGCTTAGCTCGCATAGCTGACGCAGTTTTCCATACTTGTGTGCAAACTATGTGAGCTAACTGAAACATGCGAAGCTAAATTAGTTGTGTATGCCGATGCGCAGCTACACGAGCTAAGCTAAGCCCCTCCCGCTACCCCGCACATCCTTTGCACATCCTTCGCCAGTGGTGTTCTTTGTTGTACGCACGGTTGGGCTACGCAACACTGACTGAGCTTTGGCTTAGCTGTTGGTGTGCACGTTATTTATTTCTAGCTTAGCTTGCTTGGCATAGCTTAGTTTTCGGTCTGCAACCTGCTTAAATCATCATAATCATCATAGAGCAGAGGTAATACTCAATGTATTGTTTACAAGATGTTTGACTTGGATGTACAATTTTGATTGTAACCAATATTTCATTTTATGATATTCTTCCCTTTCTTTAAGAATTTTCCCCTTTTCTAAATCTTATGCACTTTTTCCAGGTGAAGAAGTATTTGAGCCGAGCATGATTGGTGAAGCTGCAGAGGTGGTCCAGGAGGAAATATGTGATGACCAGCTCATTCTTATCAAGGGGTAAGTTGAACAAAAATTTCATTAGTATTTATATTTCAAATGCTGAGACATCTGTGATTAAATGTGAGTGATTTATATAAATTTTTTGGTAGTGCCGGAGACCTAATTATATTCCCTTTTTCCTTCCCATCTTTTTCTTAGAAGGAAAAGATCGAAAAAAGTGGATTTGACAGAAAAGAATATGTTTCGATCCTCCTTCATTGATTAAAGGTAGGCAATGCGTCTACAATTGCGGATATATTGTCTATTGGTAGCGGTCGCTTCAGATCCAAGTGCTCTCTTGCTCGTTTGTCACCTTATAAAATATATATCTCGTTCCATTCTAGTCCAGCAAGTCGTACAGCAGCTTCGATCATCCTCCGCGGTCCCACAGATGCGTACTGCGACGAGATGGAGCGCTCGGCTCACGATGCACTGTGCGCGGTGCGCCGCGTGCTCGAGTCGGGCCGTGTGCTGGCCGGCGGTGGTGCGGTCGACGCAGCACTCTCTATTTATCTGGACAACTTTGCTACCACACTTGTATGTTAAATATTTAATTAATAGATCCATGTAAGATTATATTAAAATTACATAAAGGTACATTTAAATTTTCAAGCATGACTTAACGATGACAATAAAGTGTAAAGACAGATCTAGAGTTTAACTGTTAATTAGTAAAATTCACTATACTAATATATTACAGAGTTCTCGCGAGCAACTAGCTATTGCAGCTTTCGCACAGTCACTGCTGGTCATCCCCAAGACGTTGGCGGTGAACGCGGCGCGAGATGCCACAGACCTTGTTGCCAAACTTAGAGCATACCACAACTCCTCTCAGACTAAGGTAACATTAAAAATCGCTATCTTTTAAAATAATTACATCAAAAACATCAAATGCATTGGCATTTTTCATACAATTGATATTTTTTTTTTTTTAGTTTCAACTTATATTTTAATATTTATTCTTTATTTAAACGTTTTCTTAAAACAGGTAGAGCATGCAAACTTGAAGTATGTGGGCCTGGATCTAACAGAGGGAACACTCCGTGACAACTTAGCGGCTGGAGTAATAGAACCAGCAATATCTAAGATCAAATCTCTTAAATTCGCAACGGAAGCTGCCATTACGATTCTACGTATCGACGACCTGATCAAACTGGACCCAGAACAGAAGGGTAAGACTTATGAAGACGCTTGTAATGCCGGGGAACTGGATTAATTGGTGACCAGTCTAAATTGGCCTGTGTTTGTTCGGAGTGAACTGTTTAATTTAGTGCTTAATTGCTTTTCTTACAGTGACTTTTATTTTGTATTGTTAAAACACACGCACGTCACAAGTTTCATATATTTTTGTACAAAAAAAAAGATATTAAAAATACTTCTATTGTCTATGTGCATACTTTATGTTTCTGTGACAGAACTTTTGTCTATGGTTTTAAGAGACAATTTTATTGTAGCTGTAATATTAAAATTGTGTCTTTCACTGAAAGTAAATGTAAAAATTTTCTGGTAAACTGGCTACTATTTTCCTTATTTTCGTGCTGTTTTTTATGTTAAATATATGTTTGTATTGTGATTTTCTTGAAATGTAAAAGTATTTTGAAGTTGTATTTCTCAAAAATATTGTCAGAATCGCCATGCATTTACGTTATTATTGTTGAATATGGTGTAACAAAACAAAACTAACTATTATTTAAAGAAATATAACTTCGAAAGAATCTGTTCTCAAAGCCTGATGAAATAAATAAAATATTATTACACTTGTGCCTTAAATCTACACATGCATATAGATATTATTTTTATTAATAGCTATGGTAACACAGTTAAAAAAACACCGTCATCAACTCATATACCTCCATCCAAGGAGGTTAAAATATAACCTATATTAAGTTTGGGAAGACGAGACCTCAGTACGATGTCATAGTGCAGTTTAAAAAAAACATGGACAGATTAAAAATAAAATTATTAGTAAATTTTTTATCATACATATTAATTTCATACAACGACAATTAATTTTTGTAACACATTTCATAACTGATTCCAGGAAATGATAGAGAGGATTACTAACCAGATGAAAATATGGAAAAGAATTGATGTTAGAACTTTTAGAGATCGGAGTTAAGACTAGACACTTTAATAATAGGATTAGAATAAATTAAATATCACCCATTTCTAGACGTTATGTTAAAATTCGCACACCAGTGATCATTTTTTATTGTCTACTTCGATATAGTTGTCTATGGATATGACAGACCAATGAAAAACTAATTTGGGCTATGAGAACAAGAAAGTCGGGCAGTATTTTATTACGTAATAAAAATTTTAATTTCATTGCCAACTTTGTATTAAAAAGGCGAATTTTTAAGAAGTGAAATTCCACTTGAGAAGTTATAAATTAATATAACCTTAATGTTTCTTTGCTTTTAACATAAAATACTAGAATGTATTGTAACTCGCTAGGACGCTGTGCCGTCGATATTAATAAAATAAACTATAATATTAAAAACTGTTTTTTTTTTTATCCTATAAATTTCTATTATCTGTCTAACCAACCGCAAACAAAAACAATATTGCAACTTCGAGCGTAGTTATTATTTTTTTTATTACAAAACTAGCGACCCGCCCCGGCTTCGCACGGGTGCAATGCAAAATATACCTACTACAGAATGTCCTTATACACAGCGTTCACAGCGTTCACATTAGAAACCTTTAAATTTATCAGTGTTTCTCTACTATATTATGCATTTATTATACATACA
>DWMU01000301.1:0-10039 GCA_018246175.1 Papilio zelicaon
GAAAAGATTTTAAATAATTAAAAAAAAAATTGCAAATAAATTAATTAAAAAAAAAATTGCTAAATAAAATATTTATAATGAAAAAACATTAATAAATTTTGGGCACAACTTGATTACATTCGGGAAAAATGTCTTCACAAAAACAGGATAAAATGTTTTTTTTTGTTCTTATATTATAACAACATTTAAAGCATTATCTTACAGCTTTTATGTACATTATATAAACTGTTAAGAAAATATCAAAGTTTCCAGCAGATCAAAACATCTGTTAAAGTGTAAACAATTATTGTAAATTTAGTAGATTTGTTATAAAACTAATATTAAAGTGAGAAATGATAAGAAAATTTTGCTTGCCGTTTTTATGTACTCTTTGAAAAATATAAAAATAACAAAATGTAGTCCCATAGATGTCACTGAATTCATGATTTTAAATGTAAGAATTAAATAATAATGTATTGACACCCGACCATAGACAAAGAAACTTAGTTTTAGAATAATTTTGGTAGCTAGCACCCATAGATAATCAAGCATTAAATAAATTTAAAGGTACATTAGATACAGATGAACCTGGATAAGCAAACAATATTTTTCTCGCTTTTACAGGTTTCTCTTTTATCCAGGTTCGACTGTATCCATAGATAATACTGTTAAAAGTTTCTGGATCATTCTGCTATACATTTACAACCCTCATTACCGATGTTATAAATCTACAAGTTTTGAACGCACATATCATAGACATTTACAATGCGAATTGACCATAGATAATTTTAAATACTGAGATAATGTATAAAGAATGTTAATATCTATACATTTAGACCGAAAATAAATCTCCAATTTCGATAAAGAGAAGTTTTTGTACTAGTCTATTCTTAATGTGCACAATTTTTTGAACCTTTCAAAGTCACGGTTACAGAAATCTATATTTTTAAGAACTCATTGTACTTTTTAGTATCAATTAGACATATTATTTACAGAAATATTAACGTATGGCACAGATTTCCAGAAACCTTACCAATAATTCCATAAGATCCAATATTTAGATTCTGGTCCAATTGTGCTTGAATTTACATATACACAATCCTTGACTTTGAACTCACAACACTTGTCACTTCATGATCTTTGTCACACACAATTAATACTTCATCATGCACAGTTCAATCTTCATCGTCCACTTATCTTCATCATGCACAGTACTTCATCACTTCACCGTGGGAGCGGTTGCTCCGTGTCTTGTTGCATCACAGTGCGGTACAGCCTCTCATCAGTAGACAAGAGACGCACTGAGAAAGAGTTTGTTGTCAATGGTGGACCTTGCACCATGTCTATATTGCCGGCGTTTGCCTGGAAATTAGGAAGATTTTTTTAATACAGGAATTAGACATAGATAAACAGTGATATAAAGTAAATTCTAGATAAATGATAGATTAGAAAACCAATTTATGTTCTAGTCTCATATATTTTTTAATTACAGTTTTTAAGCTTATAGATTTTTTAGCAAGTAATTACCAGGAAAAGCGTTGCAAAGAACAACTTGGAGACATCAGTTTGTTCTTTAGCGATGCTGAGGAGTCTATCACAGTGCACGAGGTCTTGGCTCTGGTTGTGCTGTGTCTGTTGCACATGTTTGAGCAGCAGTGCAGCGGAGGCCTGTATGTCGACGACTTTGCCCTCGCTCAGTGCAGCGCGGCGCACCACCTCAGCACGCCATGACTGCCAGTCCGTCTGATCTGTGCCTGATTCACTTGAGTTCTGACGTTGTGTCTGTCGGAAAGCGGGAAGTATACAAGATTATTGTCTTGTTAGCGTAACATTTTCAATGCCTAAAATGCCAATGGCAGTCTCTTCCCCTTACGGATAACTGTGGAGTTATAGTTCGTCTCAAATATCTTGGTGGGCCAAGGTGATCGGCGCGTTGAAAAGTACCCTCCGCTAACATTGTGATGAAGTGGGAAAGGGAGAGGACTGTGCAACAGTTCATCATCATCATCAACCCGCCCTTATCCCTGTGGAGGGTCGGCACAGTATGTACTACTCCTCCATACATCTCTATCAGCCGTCATATCTGAATTTACCCCCCTCTTACGCATATCCTCTTTCACACAATCCATCCATACTTTCTTTGGTCTTCCTCTACCTTTATAGCCATCCACATTCAATCTCATGACTGCAACACTTATCATACGAAAAACACAAGTTTGTATACGAAAACATTAAGCACAATCACTTAGTGTGTGTGTATTAGTTTAAGAGAGGGGGGGGAGGGGGGAGAGAGAGAGAGAGAGAGAGAAAGAGATTATACAATGTTATACATACAATATGAGATGGTGTGTCATCAGTGGGCGATTCAGCGAACCAGCTCTGCTCAAAGAAACCGTCGTCATCAGACTCATCAGGTCGCTTCGCTGCCAACAACGCTGCTGCTATCTCTGACTTAGTCCAGCCGAGGAAACCTGAATCCAGGGTAGTTTGAATTAATTACTTGCACTAAGATTTACAAGAAAAATACGACCTATCCTGTCTTTTTTTGGATGAGTGGATGCTGAATTAAAAAATCTAGTAATTAATATAGGCTATGTCATAACGTAGCTTCCCGTCAGTGAAACAAATTTTCAAATCGGTTCAGTAGTTTCGGATAAAAGAAACAATCAAATCTCTATTTATTTATAATATTAGTATAGACCATATATATATATACAAAAACTAAGAGAAAAAATTAAAAAAAATTAAATACCAATAAAATATGTTTTTCGTCTTACCTTCAATGTCTCTAGGTTCTAAAATGCCTCGAAATTCTAAAACAAGTAACAACATAATTCATTATTTTTACTTGTTTTTTTTTTAAATATAGAGTAATGCATGTTTAGCTAAAAAAATATGTAAATTACATACCTAAATTAGGCGGTCTAGGTTCATGTGCTAATAATTCTTTACGGACGATAAGAGCTCGTTTTTTCCGTTTATCAATCACTCTTGTTATCCACTTGTCCGGTAAACTGAACTCATGCTCCTCACGATTTCTGCGTTTTTGTTCTGTAAACAAAATGTCTTTTAATCTTTTAAATGTATATAAACGAGCTGCCGCCCGCGACTCCGTCCGCGCCGAATTAAAAAATAAATAAATAGCTTTGGTGTTCTTCCAGACTATGTTCTACATCTGTGCCAAATTTCATCAAGATCCATTGAGCCGTTCCAGAGATACTTTCAAACAAACATCCATCCATCCATTCGCATTTATAATATTAGTAAGATAACTGTGAGTGATGCAGTTTACTTTATTTTGTGTGGCTGAAAGCTAATTTTTTAAAACCTATAAAATAAGATCTTCTAATAAGGAGAAAAAGTGCCTTTTAATGCGTATAGATATCAGCATGATCAAGAGTGAAAGTAACACTAAATATACCACAGATTTGCAAAAAATATAATTTTTTAAAGAAATTACAGTACAGTTGTGTGCATTCCACCTTCGGAGCTCTTTTTTAATTCCGTAGTCATTAAGGAATACATTTTTATTTTTTATTAAATAACTACCCGCGACTTCGTCCGCGGGGAATTAAAAAATAACTTAATAACTCTATGTGTTCTTCCAGACTATGTTCTACATCTGTGCCAAATTTCAGCCGTTCCGGAGATACCTTCAAACAAACATCCATTCACCCATCTCAAGATCGCGAGAATGACGTATAGAGACTATGATAGATGACAGTCTACTTTTAGAGCTAGATTTAATTTTTGTCCTCATTTAAATAACTTACCATCACTAATAACCAATGTGACAGAAATGCTGACTACATCATCAAGTGACATAGTCCTTTTCCTCTTCAGTTTTTTCTTCGCTGGTTCATCCAGTATCGGTGACAGGTCCAGCATTTCCATAGGTCTTGGTTCCTCATCATGCTCATTCTTAATGTCTCCGTTGGTAATGGGCAAGGGTGTTGAACAACGTGGAGGTGAATCTGGTGGAGCACCATTGTCGAACTCTGTCTGTAGTTCTGTCAGAGACAATGGCCGTTGTGTAGCTCCTATAGATTCATTGTCTATGGGCGGTTCTGCTAGATCATCTACGAGGAAACCATTCTGAAAATTATTGTTAGATTAAAATTACTTTCCTTTAAATGACATAAAAAGACTAATCTGGGATATAAAAAAAAAATCGCCACATTGCGGGAAAATTTGGAAAAATTTTGTGCACATTGGAAAGGCGATTCAAGCGCAAGGATTTCTATATTCTTGGTTAGTTAATAAATAAAATATTATCTCACTAACAAGTTCAAGTATTACGAAGGAACTCCATTACAACACCCAACACTACATACTTTAGATTTTTTCTCTTATCTCTTATCTTAACTCAGTAGCTACCTGTAATCTCCAAGTGACATGTAGATCAGCGAGCATGCCAATAGGTTCCCCATCGTAATCCATGAGTTGTGCGTCATATGCAGTGGGAGCGCGGGGCTCCAGCTGCAGGTACAGCCGAGGTAATGTCGGCGGAGGCCGAGATACGTCCAGCTCTCGCCTGCAGCCGGGACATTCCTCCAGCTCTATGGTTGTAAAGTCATTGTTCGTTGACGCTTTCCGCTTGCGACGGTTTGTATTTGGTGTTTGTGGTTGTTCCTCACCAGAGCTGGCTGATTCCCTGAAGGATTTTATAATCAGAAATTGTTTAATACAAAAAAAAAAAAGGTTTTTTGCATAAAATATGTGGTTAAACATGTCACTTTTGAGTTCATGCAGTCTGTTTTAATGATATACCTTAAATTTAAAGACAATTGGGATTTGATTATGTACATAAACAAGTACATAAATAAATACCTAAACCTGCCTATAGCAATATATAACTAAGATTATTTTTTTCTTATATTTCGGTTAGTAATTAATCTAATACATTCTCACCCTATAACATTCTCAAATTGTTTTTAAAATTCCATTGTATGAAAAATATACTTGGTATCCATATACAAATATTTACCTAGCTTGCCAACAAGTTTACAGAGCTGAAAGCATTATGGTGGTTTGGGTGTGATTGAACGATAAGAGAGACCTTGAAACTATAAGCGAACATATATTTGCTAATTAAAATTTTCTTTACAAGTTAAATTGTACGAAAAATCTTTAATTACGAGCATAGTATTTAGAGTAACTGTTAACTCCTTAAAAATCCTTCCTTAAATGCTTATGAATATAACTGGATAATAATCGTAACGTAAATACGCGCTAAATGAAATTGTAAAATTGTCACTAAATTTGCATTTTTTTTGTTTTGCGTCTGGCTAAAATTACAATTCGACCTCGTGTTGTGGCCTTTAGGTGACAAATATCAGTGTAAACGCTGTATACGAATGTATGGAGGTCAGTTACATTTGCATTAGACTCAGTTATCGTGGTAAAGATTTTTTAAGGAGGTCATGTTAGCCAAAATTTAAGATATTTACACAATAATATTTTCTTATTATATTCTATAATCAGCGCTAGATGCTTTTATAAAGGTGTGCTTCCACTGCTTTAAGTGACTAGTAAATAATAAAAAAAAAACAAAACAAAAAGTCTCAAATGGCATGCTTTAGTGTGCATTTCCATTGAGAGTTATAAAAATATGTTTTATCATAGTTTTTCAAAGATAGAGTTTTTATACATGTTACAGCAATGAAAACCCACTGTTAGTTAGCTAGTAATTTACAAAACAGTCCTAAACATTTACATTTGTTCCAAACTGTTCTGAAGAACAGAATAATGTCAACGGTTGAATAAAAAAAAATTACATACTTTGCAAGATTTTCTCACCAAGGCTATTTTTTGTTACGGATAAGTAATTTGATATTGAGTGTTGTATTACATACAAATTCTTTATTCTTCAAAAATATACATAAGATGTTGTGTTTTATTTCAGAGATATTCAAGTAAACTGGTATATAAAGTTGAATAATATAAAAAAAATTAGCTTTTGTCCACAACTTCGTCTGCGGGGAATTAAGAAAAAAATTTAGTAAATAACTTAGTAGATTCCAGGCAGCATGCCACATCAATACTAAATTTAATCCAAACACCCATACATCTAAACTTTTGCATTTATAATATTAGTAGGAATTAGTAAGATGAAGGCTGTTGTACTTACCCAACACTATTATGTAAGGAGTCGCTAACTCGTAGAACATGTTGGTAAAGGTAGTCCACTTTCCGTCCATATACACTTGCAGAGTGCTGCAAAACTAGGGCCAGCTCCGCAAAGTTGGGGACCACATCAATTTCTTCACCGGAACTGTCACCTTCGCTCGCTTCTAGCGCACGGAGACCCGCCTCTGTTAGATACTCTTCTAAAAGCTGAGGAAAATAACATTCATTTAATTAAATAACTAGTTGAAATAAATTTTCTAAATTTCTAAATTTAATAAAGCAAAGTAACACTTCCAATGACAATATTTTGTTTAAATAATTAACAATGATGAAGTGCAATGTTATATTATTACTTGTTGTTTAACATATCCATCCATTTACAGTATATAATAAAACCAAAGTATATAATATGCTCTGATTGTATATAAAATTAATTAATTTAACTTTATTACATAATGTATTTGTTTTTATGTGGGTGTCTTAATGAAGCTTGAAATAAAATAACATCAATATTACAATTTCTAGATAATGATTCAGTTGCTATCTTTCTATGTGAATATTGGATATATTAGATTAAATATAGTCATATAAATCATATGCATTAGGAAATATTAAAAAACTTGTTGTTTGTTTGGATAATATGCTAATGAAGAAGCGGCATATCGAAACATGGTAAGCGTGAGTATATTCATAGGTATTGATGCCAATACTTTTACTATAATTATTAGTCTAATTCTTTGCAAATATTAATTAAATGCAAATATTTATTAATGTACTGATATTCTATATGCTTTTATTGAAAAACACTGCACTCACCGCACAAAGGTCTGTATCGAAACTTCTTCGAACATCACTAATAGGTTTCATCAACTCCGCCACGATTTCTTCCAATCTTTGAGAGTTCATACTCCACCGTTTTACCCGCTGATGCGAGTTTCCTTCCCTGAAAATAATAAAATTCCATTGGTAACATCACAGGAACGCGACGCGGTCACAACCAACATAAGTTGTACCAATGGCGCGAAACTTTCTGTCATCTAAACTAATTTAAGTTGTTAAATGAAATTTTAAATATCACGCAATATTAAATGGATATAAAATTTTATCACAGGAATAGTAAATAACCTAAGTGTTTCCAAACTATCGGCGTCCATTTTACAAACATAAAATCTTATGATTAGGAAGAACGTAACAAGAACGGTGGCCATTTATTTTTGTTTTCATGGGAGACATTCCATGTTCGTTGTCAAAATGTTCGCTGTTCGGTTGTTGTTCGCTTGTTGTTCGCGTCTATTGTATTATCTGTGGATTTGTTCTGAAACAGATACATTATTTTTTGTTTATGTGAAAAAACTAATCCAAATTAAAGTTATTTTATAATGAGTCTCAAATTATTTTACATTTAAATTAAAACATTTTTAAATCATTTTTATTTAAAACATTATTAAGAGTTCCGGCTACCTACCCAAGCCCTAGCTGTCAAAGCTATTTTTATTGTCTTTGATTTGGTTTTGTCTTAATGTGAATGTTATGTCTATCTATTTGATTGCTATTCTGTGTATTGGATTTGAGATAAATATTTGTTTTATTGACATAAAATTGTATCAAAATACTAATTCGTATTATTTAAATGCTAATCAGAATCGTTGACTGCAACTTCACAAAATAACTATAGTGTTTTAATTGTGATTTACACCGCAACAAACGAAAAACGATGGGCATGTCGCGTTGCTACGCCCTCATTAAATGTTTGCTGATACTTTTCAACATTATTTTCTTGGTAAACCCTATTACATATATTCCTTACAATTACAAGCTTATCTTCACTGATTAAAAGTCCCAAAGCTTAAGAAGCTTTAGTATCAAATATTTGATCTTATTTTTTTCACACAACTTACGATAGGTTTAGGTTGTTTATGTGGCTGTTGTTTTTAGGTTGTTGGTCTTGGAGCGTGCGCTTTCTCAGGCTGGGCGTTGTGGGAGGGAGCGGGAGGTGTAGGCGCAGGAAAGGCAGGTTTGAGCTGCGTAGCGGTCTGGGGCGCAGTACTAGCCCTAGGCGCTGTCGGAACTCTCCGAGGCGTCTGCGGTGCAGGGCATGCAGCAGCGTTACGCGGAGGCTTAGCCCTGCTGGCGCTGGCTTGCGCAGCAGAGGCGGCAGCTGCTGCCTGGGGCGCTGCTCATGCCCCACAGCTGAGACAGGCACTCCGTGATAGACTAAGAGACACAATAACCCATGACTATGGACTTGTGCACTCACATACGCATATGCTAGATGTTATACAGCATGAGGTATGTTGATTTTTTTTAATGGGATTTGTAATGGTATGTTTATGAATGGTAAAACTATTAGAATTGAGTTTGTGAACTGTTCTAAAAATATAAGTGTCTGAATGGTAATTTTCTATCTTTTGAAAATTTTAAAAAGATTAAAGTATTGAGTATAATTGTTTTTTTTGGCAAAAGCCATTGGCAGCATTCATTGTGGCTAAATATGATTTGTGCCTTATGTAGATTTTTCCCGTTTTAAGTTGTAAATATTTTTAACTATAAAAAATGTTGTATTACAGTTGCAATGCTGTGGTGCGGAGAGTGTGCGTGACTGGCAGGAGGCAGCGTGGGCGGGTGGCGATGTCGCCGAGCCTTCCCCACGAGGCTCTCTTGACTTGTCAGTCAGTGCTCCCGCCTCTTACTATTGGGTGCCCACCTCTTGCTGTGCGGTGAGTATTAACAATGAGTACAAAGTAAAAATACTTCCTTGGCTCTATATGACTTAGTTAATATAAGATACTAATAAAAAAATTGAGTTGGAATATATAAGCGAGTTGTGGTTTTGTCTGGGGCCGTCTCAGACGGATTTAAACTGATAGAATACTCAAGAAAACTATATTAATAGCACTCAAGACCGACATGCACAATGTGGATATATGAATGTAAATGAAGTAAGAGAGCTGTGTTAGGACCGCGCCTAATGGTGATCTGTAGTTTCTGCTTACCCATCTGGGGCAAGGGCGTGAGTAATATTGTTGTTTGTTTGAAGAATCATTACATTTTACTTTTTTCCTATCTTGAATATCAATAGACGGATGACCCATTCGAATGCGAGACATCGCGTCGTATAGCGACAGCATCACGCGGTTCTCCTGGTTTGTATACAGTAGCATGCGCGCCGCGCGTGCTCGCCGAGCTTGCCCGTGTGGCGCGCGCACCACTAGGCATTGCTGCCGCGCTGCTCGCCGCGCACGTGCTCGCGTTATTGCTCGCGCTCGCGATCGCAGCTCGACCGAAACATGATACTAGATATAAAGCATAGACAATGATTGGAGTTACTTTGTATAATGATGTGACTGTTGACACGGATGTGTAAATCAAAAGAATTGAACCAGTACTTTATCATGAAAATAGCTGCAAATATTAAGATATTTTTGGACATACCAATTAATTAAAAAAAAAACGGAAGCTTTAGAAGGAAAAAGAAAATCTTTAAAAATACATTAAGCAAATTATGTTTTACATTAGTTTTTTTTTTATTTTTATTTTATCCAAAGCCAGTATTTAGTCACATATACAGTTAAATGTGTTCAATGATTAATCTATTAATGTAACTTGTAATAGGTTATGTGAATTAATTTCAAACGTATTGTTAGAAAAATGAACCAGTTCTAATTTTTTTTAGTTGCTACGTCACTGTGTTTCCACTGGCCAAATATAACATGTCTTTTTTACAAGTCTTTATTCAGTGGAAATTAATTTACTATGTTTTGTGCATACAAGATATTCATATGATAAGATACCGAGTTTAATTTTTTTTATACTTAGTACTTTTGGATTTTCAAGGCATCTCAGTTCAGCATCATAATTAGTGATGCAACGGATGTCTGTTTCCGTTTCCGCAAGTGCGGAAGTTCCGCGTGCTTTTCAACATCCGTTTCTG
>DWMU01000302.1:0-10032 GCA_018246175.1 Papilio zelicaon
ACCCTAGAGCGCTATGGTAAGTAGAGTAGTCTAGGTAACCACCTAGTGTCCCATACGCCTTACAACAAAGATCTTGCGCCCAAAATTAATTACTTATAAAATGGATATACCGAAATTCGAAGAATTTTTCATCCAGATTAATACTTCTTACTGGTTGTTGGGGATACCTTTCGGAAAAAATAATATTCGTATTAGATTCTATGTATTTTTGGTTTTGGTATTTTTAATGGCGATCGGGGAAATTAATTTCTGTGTGACTAATATTTCTTCTAAACATTTGCTCGAATTAACTGAATTAGCTCCGTGTCTTTCTGTTGGTGTTTTGTCAATTTTGAAAATAGTTTGCATCGCATTTAAAAGAAACAAAATTAACAATTTAGTAATCTCTCTCAAAGATCTTTATGATAATATAATTAACGATAATGAAAAGAAAAATATTGTCAAAGACGATTTATTATTTTTATATGCCTTAATCAAAACATATTTCATACTAAATATGCTTCTAATTATGATGTATAATTTTTCTACTATCTTCATCATGATTTACCATTATTTAAAAACTTCTGAGGTCAATTTTATGTTGCCGTATGCGATATTACTACCATTTACGATGGATTTATGGTACGAGTGGATATTAGTCTACGTGTACTCAATTATATGTGGTCTGTATATTTTTTTAAATCTAAAATAGAGAATCAAAAGGCAGAAAAATTTAGATTCAAAACCCCGACTTGAAATTTCAATTTGTGTGATACGAAAGAATCAATAACTTCAATGTATATTTCTTCTCTTTGAACAACCTAGTCTTAACCTAGCCTTTTTATCGTGATAATACTGAAGTTTCACTCCTAAGTCACCTTTGGCAAAAGTCTTGATCAGAGACTACGCCTTGAGAAGACTAGTATTTGGATAAAAAATTATCAATGACTTTTCAAATGTTGGCTGGAAACTCTTTGCGAAATTCAAACCATTTAAACAAACAGTCCTCCTATATCATAGGTCAATTTCATGAGCACAACCTTCAAACGTTCTAGGAGTTGTTAAAACAACCTCGACAGAAATTTCTTCTTTATGTTTACTGCAATTTGTATTTTTTAATTTACAGGTTTTTTGTGCGTTTTATTTTACACAGCTGTTGACATATTATATTACATATTAACGTCACATGTCTGCAATCATTTTAAACTGCTATCGTTCGATCTTCAAAATTTAACAGACGGGAATCTGTTAAAACAGATTGTGAAAAAGCATCAATATCTACTCAAGTATGTGATCTTGTTAAACTTTTCAAATTATTAAGTTCGCAAACATAAGTTTTAGAATGTAACTTTAAATTTTTAGGTTGTCAGAAGATTTAGAAGATATTTTTACGGCACCGAATTTTTTTAATGTTTTAGTTGGTTCTTTAGAAATATGCGCTCTGGGTTTTACTTTAACAGTAAGTCAGACATTGTATTGTTAGTGCTATTCATTTTGTCCTTAGTTTTATCATAGACCAGTAGTTGCCCGCGACTTTTTCTATATAGCTAATGTTACCCAGGGAAAGTGTAGCTTCCATACAATGAAAGTTTTCAGTGAATTTTTCAAATAGTTCCAGTAGTTTCATAGTATATTCAGTGCAAACAATCAAATCTTTCCTCTTTATTATCATATATTTTTATCGTGGATTAATGAATGCAAACGAAATTTTTTTCCATCGTTACTGTACTTGTCCTCAAACATCTTATCTTTATTGTATCATGGTAGTTATGTATATTGTGGATTTTTTTTTTACTATGTAACGAAACTTAATTTTTTTTTTAGTTTGGAGGTGGTATTCAAATACTTGGGGTTATTCTATTCCTAATTTCGGTGCTTTTACAAATGTATATGATGTGTTTGTTTGGTGAAACTCTTATGAGGAAGGTAATAGTTACATAATAACATTGTACTAATACGTGAAAAAGTTTTGCTTTTTTGAAGAAAATTACGCGAACAGATAAACGTAAAATTTTACACTCCTTTATTTTTTATTTTACACACTTTTATGCTCCAGTACTTGCCTAACCAACATCGCCCCGCCTCACAATCATCGCGGCATCTATTCGAGACATGACATGACAACGTTTTGCTTACAAATTTATATTTTTATCTTACTTAATCATAAAGAAATGGGGTAATGCACATTAACCTTTAAATTTAATGTGGAGAAGAACTCGATATAACGATTACTATAAAAATTAAAAAATCTTAATTGTGAATTATGGTCAAATTTCAATCAGCGGACGTTCACTATTAAACAGTAATATACAAAATTAGTGATTAGTTCCAAGAAAATGAATGAATATAAATAATAAGCCTTCGCTTTTATGCAGAGCGCAAGCGTAGGCGAAATGACGTACTTTTCTAACTGGCATTATATGGACAAATCTTCAAAGAAAACTACTTTATTGATAATAACAAGGTAAATACTTTCGTTATTATATAGTTTATATGTTTATTATATGTTTGAGTTATAAGTAAAATCTGTAACACAGACGAGATGGCGCACCGAAACTTAAGTGAAACGTAACGTGAAAGACATTTTGTGTCTTCAAATGAATTTCACGACCTTAATTCCTCGTCATCAATAAGGCTCGTTATATTTATAGAATTAATACGCCATCTGTAAGATTTTAACCTATAATTGCCAAGATTTACTCAAAAAATAAATATGAGACAAAGGCGCGCATTGCCTCGGGCAATTGTTAGGTACTATTTAATATACATTTTGTTATTTGCTTTTTTTATCTGTACATATGTATACATATCTGTTTTTCTTACTTTTATCATAGACTAGCAGTTGCCCGCAACTTTGTATGCACGGAATAAAATGAAATCTAATAATACATAAAGCCTTTGTCACCCGGGAATTGTGTAGCTTCCATACAGTGGTAGATTTTTTTAAAATCGTTCCAGTAAATTCGGGTTCAATTTAATGCAAACAATCAAATAATCAAATCTTTCCTTTTTATAATTATTCACTTTTATCATAGATTAATAAATGCAAACAAATATTTTTTTTTTCATCGTCTTGTACTTGTCCTCAAATATCTTATCTTTATTGTATCATGGTAGTTATGTACATTGTGGATTTTTTTTACTATGTAACGAAACTTAATTTTTTTTTTTTTAGTTTGGAGGTGGTATTCAAATACTTGGGGTTATTCTATTCCTAATTTACAATTGGTGCTTTTACAATTTTTTTTTTGTAATTTGCGTCTTAATTATTAAAGTTTAATCAAATATTTTTTTTAGATCCAATGAGGAAAAATATTTAACGGCGTATAAATTTTCTGTTATATCTTATAAATGCTTTACCAAGGTTAGTTTATTTAATAAATAATTTTTACATATTATCATAACAGCATAACTTATTGTAAAAAAGGAACACGGAGACATTAATTACCGACCCAAATGTATACCAGAAGACACGTATTATTGTATAATAGAAATAAATATGTCACCTGTCCCAATGCAAACTTATCTATGCTAGATCATTAGCAAGCTTCTGGTGACGTGTGATGTGCGATATTGTAAGTTGATAGCTTAGAGGAATTACTTGTAAGTAATTACTGAGTGGGTAGCAAATAATATTCGTCTATTGCATATCTTAAACTGACACGCGTTTTTTAAAATCTAAAACATGGCAATAATATTCTTCGAATTTTTAAATGTTCAAAAATTAATTACACAATTTATTTTTGTATTGCAGATTATAAGCACATCTTGGACTTATTTTACAATTTTACGTACATTATATACAGAAAGTGAATGAAACCTTCGCATTTATGATTATTTTTTATTTCTATCTACTATTTTATTATTATTTATTTATACTTTAAATTAAATTTGTAGTACATATCAAAAACAAATCTACTTAAGGCACCAATTTCAAATATCGTGTTAAAGCACTTCATTACATAAAACTATGTAACACTATGTTTAATAAAGTAAATTAACAGAATATGTTTTATTAAATTAAATTTTTTCAAGTGATTTTTTTTTAATTTTATGATTAGTAATAAATAGTATGATGAATTATTCTCGCTGACAAATCATATTATAAATTATGAAGAAAAGAAAAATAGTTGTAACGCAACGTCATCTTTATTTCTACACAGTAAAAGCTATTGCCGCTGTAAAAGATAATAGCTAAGAATTTTTACAGAAAATGATAAGGTCAATTATATAATAGGTAAGTGTGATATACCTTTGTAAAAGTTACCTCTGAACACATAAATCAAGATCATAAATTTTTTAACTCTGCTTTAAGATGAAATAACAAGAGCTTCAAAATTGGGTGAAAACATGTATTAAGTTGATCATTAATAAATTTCATTTAAGGCCTTAAATGAAGGTACCGTGATAATAAATTCCCCGTCAAAATGGGGTGCGTGATAAAATTTTCTAATTTTAAAACATTATCATTGAATGGATATCAATGGATGGATGTTTGTTAGAAGGTATCTTTGGAACTGCTGAACGGGCGAAATTTACCACAGATGTAGAGCGTAATCTAGAAGAACGCATTGATTACTTAGTAAGTTTATTTTTTATTCCGCGCGGACGGAGTCACGGGCGACAGTTGTTCTTTATATTATCACTTTCTATACCCTTTATATTATCTATTTGGTATACCTGGTAGGTTATCATCATACTGTTACAGCAAAGGTTGAAAACCTTTTTTATCCAAAATCAAAAAAGAGGTTATCACACCGTACTACTTTTTTGTGTGATGTTACGCGATATCTTTCCAAATTGTGAAACGATTTGAATTTTTTTTAATTAAAATGATTTTTTCATTGAAATTGTGATATGAACTGAAACCAGTGTTGTTTTAGGGTATTTATTATATAAATATTAATAATTACTTAACGGTGAAAAGTTTAGTATTGTCATAAACATTTGTACATAATAAAAGCTAAATCTCTTAAAGAAAAAGAGGGTATTTAATATTGCTTTAAAATTATGAATTTAATTCTACTTCTAAATAATCCTCACAATAATATAAACTCAAATCGAACGTAAACAAAAATGTCAGACGTTTCGCAATGACGGATGGAAAGAGACATCCCCGAGCAGCAGGCCATGCTTCCTTATAAAACCTTTTGTGAGACTACCCCCAAAAGTCCTTCCGTTCCTAACAATATAATACGTATAATAGAGCTTGATATCCCGACAATTTGCCATTTTCATTCTTCCGTAGCCTCATCTAATTTTATTTTACTCCATTCAGGACTTAAACTTAAAAATAAAACTTGCACAATATAAAAAAAAATATTTAAGATTCCTGACACAGGGCAAGCAAACACAATCTAAGCCAACACATTCAATAGATGCCGCAAATTTCCGACACTCGTAATCAAAACCTACTTCACGTAAACACAAAATTTTGGAAATTGATACGAAGCACCTTTTTATGGCACAGTTAAAGGAAAAATTGCGAAAACAGTAAATTTTTAGTTAAATGAGATATTTTTTTTATAATTTCAATTTTACTACCCCTTACTTTATGAACGCGTAGAATCATTACTCATAATTTGAAATTCACATCAGATTCTCAGGTATATGTACTTACAGGATTGTACGGAGCACTCGGTGCGCAAGTCCGACTCGCACTTGGCCGGTTTTTTTAAATGAGCGTAAACAATCAAACCAAAGTAGGATAACAATAAGTATATTGTTATTGTCAGATAACATTTATTTAAGGTAAATGTATCAATAATTGATAGCGAGCCATTAATTGATAATTTTGGTTTTGATTCCTTATAATAAAACATGCAATAATTTTATTAATGCGATTTTCACATAAAATATTAGGAGAGCTGTTTGTTTTTCATATCAAAGATTAAAATCGATAATATCTCAAGTTATTTATTAATATTATTCAATAGGTAGTAGAATGCTATATAGTAATAAGCAAAGGTGGGCATTAACTCGTTAATCCGTTAATCGTTAATTAACGAAGTTAACATTTTGCTTAACGGATTAACTTTTAAGTTAACTTCAAAAAGTGTTAACGCTTTGTTAACTTCCGCTAAACGCAACTTCCGTTAATTTAGTCCGTTAATCGTTACATTAAAAACTTGGAAACGTGCTGTCATTTTGTTTAAATAATGCGCCACACCACGCTCGTAAGTTCAGTTATGTTCGGCGACTGTCAGCAAGTTGAATGGTGAACGAATGAGTTGATAATGGATATATGTGATGTTCGCTTGCATGTGTGATGCATTAGATTAGAGCGTCCGGGTAAGACTTGAACAACAGGGCAAAATCAAAAGAAACGCCACCAATGACTCCAAATAAAATTGCAATCAAAATAATCAAGTGTGAAAAGATCGAATTAATGTATTAGGGAATTTATAATGAAATTAATAAGTGTGAATTTGTAAATTCAATTTACAAAAGTGTATGCAATTCGTGCATATTATCAAAAGTCATCAAAAGATCTTCTTTCCACTTGTTTTGCCTATTTCTCTCGACCCCAAAAGCAGTATAATTTTGTTATGGTTAACTTTAACGATTAACTTTAACTTGCGTTAAATTTTCGAGAAAGTAACTTTTTAACGATTAACGAAGTTAACTTTTTAATTAACGATTAACGAAGTTAACTTTTCGATTAACTGTGCCCACCTCTGGTAATAAGTCTACTAAATATAGTCAGACCTAGGTATACGTACGAGCAGGACATTAAGGATGTTATTCGATGCTAACTCTGATTTTGAAACTGAATACTGGAAACAATTAAACTTTTGCAATTAAACAAAACAGCGACGATAAACTCGACCATGATTTAGGTATATTTTAAATAATTTTCTCATTTATAAAAAAATGTGACTTCAAATTTCATAAAAATGTAATTTTCTGGTAATCTTATGTTACATTAAATTCCCAAATACAAGAATTATCGCCTTGTCAACTATTGGTACACTGACTGAATTAAAATAATTTAATAGGATTTTTTTTACCTAGAAGACGGGATAAAAATTTTGCTTTCACAAAAGTTTCTACCAGCATTAGATTAAAAGTTATAAACATAGTATCAGTTTTCCCTCTTGTATATTATTGGGAAATTTACCTTATGTAAATCAGAAAATAATATACATTACATAATTACAAGCTAATGTGAGCATTATCAACAAAAAATAGTATTAATATCTTAAATTGAACGATAGCAATTTCAAGATAAGATTTAATCCATTTTTTCTCAATATATAAAAGGAATTTTCCAGCAAAAATATAGCAGATTAATTGTGTTTTGTCATCATGAAGTTATTGCTGTTTTTGCTTGGCTTTGCTGGTAAGTATTAAATTATACAAATAATTGTTTCAAACATCATATTGATATGAAAATAATCATGTGTTATCATCACCATACCCACTATTCACCAAGCGATGAAAATTTTAACCTTGAAATTGGAAATCCGTTTGATAAAAGTGAACTTTCCTTACCTTCCTTACGACAAACGTTCCTTGGACTACTAAAGCAAATTTATATGAAGTTACAAATTAAACACAGTCATGATGGACTAATGAATCAAAGATCACACTGACCTAACATAACCAAAATTCACATTTCAGCTTTAGCAGCAGCTGTACCTATTTCAAATGAGGAAAAGACGTATCCTCGATTCATTGAATTCCCTGATGGAGACGGTGTAATGCACACGGTGGATCTGGAAGCAGAACCCGACATGGAACTTCTGGAAGAGATTAACAGAAATCCTGCCAATAACCGTTATCTTCTTTATACTAGGCATGTAAAAATCACAATGTCATAATAATCAAACTTAACAATTATAATCAGACTATGTTTTTATTTTAAAAGAAACATGTCAAGCGATTCAATGGTAAATAAAACATTTATTGCTGATTTTTACAGACGCAACTCCAGACTTTCACAGACATTGGTTATTAACGACGCCAACTCTGTTACGTCATCTAACTTCAACGCACGCCTCCCCACCATTGTTGTCGTCCACGGTTGGCTAGGCAATCAATTGACTAATACCATTACTACTATAAGAGACGGTAAGTAAATATATACCACATATAACTATTTAACAATGTTTTACAAGAGAACAAGAGGGTAAAAGAGCGGCAGGTACACCAATGAGATCATCGACGCTCATGTATATCTGCATCACTGCATATAGGAATTACAGATGCGTTGCCGACTTTTTAGATAGATATACAATCTTTGAAGGACCCTAAGTCGTACTGGTTTGGAAATACCGCCGAAGACAGACTATTCCACAACGCAACTGTATGTGGCAGGAAATCTTACGAGAATCGCACCGTTGTGAAATGCCAGCCATCCATATGATAACGATAGTACCTGGAGGTCTATCGATAGCAAAACTCGGTACTCAATATAAATCATTTTGAAGTAGAAATAATGTATGTGGATTTGAATTTTTAATTCCTAATTGAACAAGTTTAAACGACCACACGACTCATACGCGCGATTTGGGAACCAAACTTCTATGGTACTGTTCTGTTTACAATCGCGGTGTGAGATGGACAGCTCAAAGTAAAGAAAAGCGAGGCAAAGATTACCGATTTATTAAAGATCCTTACAATACTGTCATGAGAACGCGCCAAGCGCGCAGCCAAATGTTTTATTTCATTTACAGCATGCTTGAAGAAGAGCGATGTTAATGTGATTGTCATGGAATGGAGGCGATTAGCATCTTCTGATTATGCTACCGCGGTGAGGGGGGTGCCTGCGGTGGGCCGCGGGCTAGGACAGTTCCTGACTTTCCTCAACCGGGTGACAGGCGCACCATTCAACACAATGCACTTAGTTGGATTCAGTTTGGGTGCTCATGTTGTTGGAAACGCTGGCAGAGAAATTGGAGGAAGAGCAGCTCGTGTTACTGGTGTGTATATTAAATAACACATTATGGCACAAAAAATCCATTAAAGATTTATTCTATCAATGTATATCTCAATGTGTAACTATGCTTTGTTGAAACAGAATCAATTATGTTTTTACCTCTATCCAACTAGGAATAAAAGTCTTTGCAAGTTCTGTTAAAATTTGGTGTTATGTTCTGTTATCTATCTTAATATGTGCCCTGTTTCAAAAATCAGGATTGGACCCTGCTGGACCACTATGGAATTACAACTCAAACCGTCTGAGACCCAGTGACGGTGTTTATGTCGAGGCTATACATACTGACGGTGGAACCGGAGGTCTGGGTATTGGATCAGCTGTTGCTAATGCCGACTTCTTCCCTAATGGTGGCAACTCACAACCGGGCTGTTTAACTAGTTTGTGCAATCACAATCGTGCTTGTGAACTGTTCGCTGCGACTGTCACCAACAATCACCTTGTCGGTCGGCAATGCTCCAGCACATTACAAGTTTCTTTGAATACTTGTACTGGCTCTAGATTGAATATGGGCAACGACATTTTAACTAAATCCGGGTAAGTGCATTAACTATGTGGAAAATAATTAGTAATCTTAGCAGCAGTAAGTTAGCAGGATAAGTCATATTGTAAAACATTTTTTTTTTTCAGATCCGGATTGTATCGCGTGAACACAGGCAGAAGTCATCCTTTCTAAGATTTCAACGAATAAATATGATTTGAATACAAAAAACGCTGCAATATTCACAATCTTTGTAGTTTTAATTAATATTTTCCATTGATCCTACCAAATTTCGCTTCTTGGTATAATCTTAGGGAGAGTTCTCACAATATTACTGCTACAAACTTTCTCTGGTGTCTCTAATAAAATTTTATCAAAATCTGTTGAGTGGTTTAACAAAGCATAAAACTGACACAAGTAAATGTTAATAACTAAACACGTATCCTTAAATCCTAAGATTCACTAATTAGTTATTGTAAAAATCCGAAAAGTTATATTACGATCTTGGTACTCGTATATGTCAATGTAAATAATTCAAATAAATTACGGTATGTTTTTACAATGTATATAATAATATAATGTATATGAAATGTAATTTTGTTGAAATATAACTTTTTAAAAATAGAATTAAATT
>DWMU01000303.1:0-10031 GCA_018246175.1 Papilio zelicaon
GAAAATTGGTGGGCAGGTAGCTTAGAACCAGGAATAGGACATAGGATAATTTTTACCCCGTTTTCTTTTTTTTTTTTATTCTGCGCGGACGGAGTCGCGGGAAAAAGCTAGTCTGTTATAGTTATAAAGCGGGTTAGACAGCTCCTATTTTAAGTCAGTATTTTAGTTCAGTCGTTTAGACTATAGATAGTCTAGACAATGAAAATTACATATAGACCGTAAACGATATCTGACCTGATCAATAAGTCGAGCTAATATATAATAGATCACTGGCGCCCTCCTGGCAATATCAAAAGTGTCACAAGGTCACAAGTTTCAACAGAACTAACCGCAATATCGCCTATTCTATAAGATCAGATATCCTTGTTTTATTATATTACATTTTTATCCTGAGTCAGTTAGGTAATGTTATATCAATAGATGTTTTATAATAACGACCTCTATAAAGTGCATTTAAAACAAAGTATCGTTTTCCACAACAAGCGTCCCTGGACATGGTCTTAACAATTCAAAAAGACAATACATTTTCTATCGACGGTAAGACTAAAGTAAATTGGATACTCCGATATTTTTAGTACAATATTTATCAAGAACATTCCGATTTTTTTTTAATTAACATCCTGAGTTTTCATTGCTGAAAGATCTGTATAAAAACACATTGTCATCACTCTTATTAGCTTTGAAAAAAAAAAGAGTTAACAGAGAGAAAAAATACAGTCTCTCAGGGTAATAATCTCAGCACTCAATAATTCCTATAAATTAAACATTTTGAATTCTTATTTTATTCATTATTATTATTATTTATTTATTTTACTAGGCACTATCTTTTTAAACATGTAGAATCATAAATTGCAATAGCTTCATCGAATTTTATTCTAAGTATGACAAAACTTAAACTTGATGTCTATTAAAAGTTTTAATACTCGTATATTCTTTAAAAATAAAGTAACGAGTAATAAAGTTAACAATATGTACAATCAAACCAAACTACATCGTATGTACAAAGGCAGAAATGTATCGATAGAAGTTTCAAAAGGTTGAGTTACTTTGTCTATAAAACTGAAAGGTATCGACAAACGTATGAAAACAGTGAAGTCAGCACTCTCTTGTCTCTATTTGAAACCCTTTGTGATTTTAAAACTCTTGAATATTTTTGCGACATTTTTGTATCATGAAACTATTGTCAAATTCAACAGAAATGAGAGATTATAACAAAACCTGTCTTGAAGAATTTTACCTTTATGAAGCTTTAATCACAGACTTATTTAAAAAAAAACTTAATAAGCTTATGTGATCATCCAGACTATGCTCTAGATCTGTGCCAAATTTCTTCAAGATCCGTTCAGCCGTTCCGGAGATACCTTCAAACAAACATCCATCTAAACATTCGCATCTATCTATACATAAAAGAAAGTCGTGTTAGTTACACTATTTATAACTCAAGAACGGCTGAATCGATTTGACTAAAAATTGGTGGGCAGGTAGCTTAGAACCAGGAAACGGACATAGGATAACTTTTAACCCGTTTTCTATTTTTTATTCCGTGCGGACGGAGTCGCGGGTAAAAGCTAGTTTATAATATTAGTACGATAGAGATGTTCGTTTTATCTTTTTTTTAGGGGTAGGCTCGGGGTTTTCTGTGGTGACGTAAATGAATTATTGACTAATATGAATTCATTATCTATTTGTAATACAAAAATTCCCGTAAACCTTACTAATATTATAAAGGCGAACGTTTAGATGGATGGATGTTTGTTATTACATAATATCTCAAAAGCTCAAAGGATTTTGCTGAAATTTGGCAGAAAATAATCTGGAGAGAACACGTAGGCTATTAATTAAGTTTTTAATTTTTTGTCGGGAAAACACTTTACTTCCGTCTTTGTTACTTAATTCGTTGTGCTGTCCTCCAGTTATTATTTTTGAAATTGCTTCGTAATATAAGTTTTAAAGTTATTTATTTTTTGGACAACTTTCTTTTTTGCAACAAACTTGATTATACGCTGCTGGAATTTAGTTACCTTTTAATATCTCCAACGAGAAAACTTTACAATTTATTTACCGCTCTCGCAGGATGATTCTTTAAAGAGCTGTGGTTAAAACTAAATTAAATTTGTATCAAAGGAGTTTTTTTTAATAAACCTTAGTCAAGTTTTAATTATTTTATTTACTTATTTATTTATTTATAATACAGTGTTAACCTTGGAAATACAACTATGTCCCACAAAATTATTTAAAATTGAGTGTAGGAGTGTAGTAAATAAGTTAAGTTAATTTAAATAAAAATAAATTTAAGGAAGATATAATGAGAAAAGAAATATTATGGTAATGAATATAATAAATATTTTTGAGCTTTTTTTTTTAATTTCCCTTTGCTACTTTCATCCGTAATGACTGCAGGTAAACTATTAAATATACACGGTACACGTTTTTTAAGAGTTCGGTCTCTCTCACCACTCTGGGCACCATATATTTACCTACAATCATTCTTTGATTTTTAAATATTCCAAAAATGTACGAGGCGATTATTGGAATTCATTTATGTATTTCCTTCCACTTAAAAAAATCATATATCTCTGGAAGAAAACACAAACACTCAAGTAAATTGTTTAATTTCCTAACGTCGGACAGACGGAGCCTACTTTTCTCAAATAATCCGACAAATACGCTTAATACAAACGTCCGCCTTTTCAAGTAAACATAACTCAGCCTTTCCGAGTTATTACAATAATTATAAGTGATGCTTTATACATGGAATGTTCGTTTGCTGATGGTTGGTAGCGTTTACTCGTAATCTTATTATTTGCTTTATCAGAACGTACTATTACTATGTTACTAATGTAAAGCGTCGTGCGTCGGTGGCTCAGGGGTTAAGCACTTGACTTGCAATGTGCAGGTTCTGGATTCGTATCCCGTCACGTACCAATGTGTTTTTCGTTTTTCGATTTACATAAGTACATTTATCCGACGTTCTTACGGTGAAGGAAAAACATCGTGATGCACCCTGAACATATCTGAGAAGAAATTTAATGATATATGTGAAGTCAACCCGCACTCGGCCAGCGTGGTTGGCTATTGCCTAGTCACCCCTAACTTAGGGTAGGCTCAGAGTCCCTCAGTGGGGACGTATAGTGAGCTGATGATAATTTTAAAATTTATTCTATTCTATATTATGAGGAAGAAAAAATCCAATATGACAAGGTTAACCTTAAATTCGTATGTAAGATACACCGGTAAGTTCACAGTGGTAGACGCTAGCAAGAACATCCATTGTACAAATGGCGCGCTCGACCGGTGAACTACCAAGTGAAAGTTATTCTGCAGAGTTTGATGAGTGTGCGTACCGTAGACGTAATTTTAGATCCTTCGCACCCTTTTCTTATACGGAAGAGATGGAAAGAGAAAGTGGATTTGACGAAGAAAAGGAAGCATAGGAAGGGGTATTATTCTCTTTCTGAGTGTCCCTTCCTCTGTCGATTAAAGGTAGGCAACGCATCTGCAATTCCGGATATCTATGGGCAGGAGTCGCTCCGTTGTTTAGATGAATTCAGATGGCCATACTCGTTTGCCATTTTTTTCCCGTGATCCCCTGACATGGGTGGTCAGAGACTTTATTGTATTACATTCTTATTACGGTTCAGTTCGTTACAATTTTATTTTATTTATAATTTTGGGCTAAATAATGTTTGCCATATTATATAAAACAAAATCGATGAATGGTGACATGATTTCGAAGGGAGTGACGACTGAAATGATAGAAGTACCGATAGTACTAGAATTACTAAACTACTAAAGTGTATTCCTTTTGGTTTGTCATAGGTTTTCCACCAAGCTTAACCCCGCGGTCACAAAATGAGAACAATATAATATTGAACCTTAGTAACAGTGTTCTATTCAGAGCCGCAGTTTCAACATTGTCTTGGTGATCGCCGACCTTCGAAGGAAGGTGCACTTTAAAAAGAACAACAGTGTAAATGTAATTTGGACATATGACTGTACCTCTGTAAAACCAACTGAACATAATTAAGTAATGACTAAACACGAAAACATCGTAAGCAGGATTCTACGGAAGTGAAATTTTCCCCGAGCTAATAATCCCCACATTCGCCTGAGGATACCATTAGGCGCGCGTACAAGTACGTAATGGCTTCTAAACAAAATTTGCTTTTATAAGGTGGCTTACACTGTGTGTAATAATGTCGTAATAGCAGTTCCTTTATTTTAAAAAACTTAACTATAAATGTGACGTCATCAGAATTTTCGTTCACTTAGGGTGTTAATACTTGAATGAAAAGCATTCCAGTTCCATTAATATCAGTACCGTCAAAGATCTGCAATGCAAATGCAATAATTATAATCATAAAATATATATTAAAATATTATTATTAGAGGATTATATTTGGAATGTTTCGACAATATGGAATCTGAAGCATTGAAATCCACAGCGAGCAAGAAAGCGTATTTAACTAAAATAATAAGCATTAGTGGTTTCTATTGAATGCATAATATTAAATAGCTAATATCAAGTTAATACAATTAAATTTTAAAGTTTCTCAACATCATCAGCTAACTATAAGTCCTTGCAGAGGAGCTTTGAGGCTAACCTAAGTTAGGGGGTGACTAAGCCATAGTCAACCACGCTGACCCAGTACCTGTTGGTTGACTGCACACATATCTTAAATTTCATTTGCAGATATGTGCAAGTTGCATCACGATGTTTTCCTTCGCAGCAAGAACGTCGGATAAATATACATATGTAAATCGAAAAATACATTAGTAAATGACGGAATTCGAACCTAGGCCCTGCAGATTAGAAGTCAAGTGCTTAATCCCTATGCTCTGTAATCGTAATAACGAGTATAGTTATGTGTTAGTGTTTTCGAAATGTTGAGCAAGCTAATAGTGAGAATTTTTTAAACAGAGATAGTTTTTTTTGTGACTGAGCAGTCATTGTTTGTCTTGACAAGGCATTTACAGTTTCACCGGGCTTGAGATGTCCGGGCGTAGATGGCGCTTAGCCTAAACCTCGTTTAAGAGTAACTAGGCTCGAGGACTTCCTCAGGAGCCTCGGCTCGGGCTGTTACTTCGTTATTATTACCGGATTGGTCAGAGATAGCTGTATGAACAAGTGTTTCAATATGTACAAGTGTTTGTATGTTTGTCTATCCGTCTCATTAAGAGCAAGAAAGCCTAATCAAGTATTCATTTTACGTATTTAAGTACTTTTTATCTACTTTAAAAAAAAGCTGATCATTTTATTTAGATATTCTTCATACCTTTGTAATAAATATAAGAGTAGGATATTACATTAAGCCGACCCTACACAATAGCCTTAAATTTCTTGGTTGTAATACTTTATGGAGGTACGGAAATATTGTGCATGTTTTCGAGCAAACTTATTGTTTGGGGCCGTACTTATGGTAATATTTGTTGATCTTTTTTTTCGTTGTTACAGAGGTAAAAAACACTTTCTTCCGCTTTCTTACTTACCACAAAGAAACACACCTTTGATTTAATATCGCCAAATGTTGCTTTAAAGATTTTTAAATATGTTATTACCTAATAGATAATCAAACTGCCTTAAATCCTTCAGGTATAAGGTATTAAGGGACTTTATAATTTAAATTTTATTTTCATTGCAAAATGTAACTAAGCGCTAATTAAAACTTACCCATTCTTAAGTTTCCTTTTTTATTAGCTCTGAGTTCTCTCTGACGAAAACGAGATTAAGTTTTCTTAGAACTAAATAAACATTCATGAAACTACTTTAGCATTTAAGAGACAGGATCTGTCAATCGCGTGGTTTTCCCTTAGTCAAATAAAAGAGAATGTTGCGCTTGTGTCAACACGACTGATTTTTGTGACACCACACTGGTTGCATATCTAATTGAGTCAATATTTGGAATACATAAATTGATACTTCGTGTACTACGTGTGTACAATCTTGATAGTTGATATAAAAAAAATCTACACCATATAACAGAAATCATAATAATATAATATTATAATGCGAAAGTTTAGATCGCTGGATGGATGGATGGAAGGAGGAATAGTTTGAAGGTATCTCCGGACCGGTACAACGGATCATGATGAAATTTATCAAAGACGTAGAACATAGTCTGTAAGAACACGTAGGCTAATTACATTTTCTTTGTGAAACGTGGACGGAGTCGAAGACGACAGCTAGTTAGTGATACAAAGACTGCGTTTACTCGTTCAATATGATAACGCAGCTTTGATATAATCATGGTTTATAAAATAGTTGAACAAGAACTTGTAACTTTTCCTATTAAAAAGAAACTTTGCTTAAGCAAATAATTCCAAACAGAACAGCGAGTGTTCCTGAAAAAAGCTACGCCACGATGAATACAAATTAAAGTGAACTATTGAAAGGTTTCCTTCAAAGGTAATCTGTTTTATTAATTCTGGTGACGTCACAAACGTCTAGACTTTTAATTGATACCAAATTAAAACTATTTTTCAGATGCAGTTTTTAAAAATCAATATCGGCTAAAATTTTTTAGAGCGCTAGATCCATTTTTGTACTCCCATCGAATTGGCGAGAGTTATTGAAAAAATTTTCACATCGATCGTAAAGTTCTATTATTGGATTTGGCCGTAAAAAGTGTTTGTCCGATTATTGCCTTTAACGGTGATGATTCCATTGATTTTGCGAAATCTCTTAATTAAATAAAATCCTAACCTTTTCTTTTGACCTTATTAAGTGGAATCTTAGAAGATCGGACCGTACTTTGTACTACATTTTATATGTAACTGAAAGAATACGGACACTGCAGAACATTTTCTGCAGGAAATGTGGGACAGAAAGTTGTGTATCGAACTGTGAAACGGCTTTGAATTTATTGTGCGTACATACACCGCTCTCGGATCCTTAGTAAATTTCTTTGTTTTATTTAACCTTTGTACTTGAACAGTATTCATTTACTTATTACAATCAAGTCATCCACTTATGATAATTAGATTTTACGCTTTCTATAAAGATCCTAGAATATAAATGACGTTCAGAACTTGCACTTGCATACTTCAGCCCTAAATCAAAAATGGAGTAAAACATACGGAAGCTCCAAGACCATAACTGGGTGGTGGTAGTACGAGATGTCGAAAGTAAAGATTTTTGTTATCATCTTCTTGTACATTTTTATAGAAATGTTTATTATTATTACAAATTTAATAACATCTTTCTGTCTGCTTGATCGGTGCAATACCACGATCATACAAAAGACAGTCGTGAAGTGGAAGTAATACTCAATTTTATCTGATCAGTGTGCGTTTCGGAAGCCTATATTTTATTACTGTTTGGTAACCTAAGGAAAACAACTTCTTAGAATTACATAATATTTAATCGCAAAATGGTAATTTAATCATGATAGAGGGCAGCGGGTAATGAAATAAAAATGTATTTTTAAACCCGGCGAATAATTGTATCCCTGTTTTCCATATATTTGTTTCGAAATATATTTTACTTTTAAATCTCAGTGTCTAACATTGATAAAGTGCTTTGCGTCAATATTTGTATTTCTCTTCATTTCTGTTGCAATGCTGTACCATTTATAACAATAAAATAGGGCGGACATTGGAAATGGTTTAAGAGAAGCCAATGTACCTAAAAAATTATACAAACGCCCACTGCAAGACTAATTTATTTCTATATAAATCTAATGTCGTCTTTTTCGCTTTAGAACGTAAGGGAAATGACGTTAAGTGTTCTCGTCTTAGAAATAGGAAGAACCTTTAATGGTTTTGAAAGTTTGCTAACAGTCATTTAGCGCATTGGCAATTTTCTTACGACGTTGATAAATTTGCCGACCTTAAAGCCGTTCTTTTACAAGAAAATATGGCATTAAAAGTTTAATAGATGTTCAACTAACAGCTCATAAATTATTGAAAGCTGCACATTAACCCTAGAAATCCACTTCATTAAAACTACCGTTATAACATAGTGTGATCCCATTCATTGTTTTTTTTTTTTTGACAAAACAGAGACAGCAATATTAATACAAGAGTCATTGCACTTGAAACCCACATTGTCTGTTTTATACGAAGTAATATAGTTCGAAGATTCTCGTATCTTAAGATTTGAACTTCGCATTCACGCTAACCATCACATACTAAAATCATACTAATATTATAAATGTGAATGTTTAGATGGATGGATGTTTGTTTGAAGGTATCTACGGAACGGCTACACGGATATTGATGAAACTTGACACAGATGTAAAACATAGTCTAGAAGAACACATTGGGGATCTATTTTTTTTACAACTACAACTAGTGTCTCATAATACAGAATAATCCAATGAATTTGTATTTACTCCCAACACTGTTTAAATTGAAAATTTTATATGATATAACGCATATTATAAATGGAGATAATATTATATTATAATTCAAAATCAAGTCAGAATTCATTACAGAATTAATATACCAACAAATTGATGTTCAAAACTAATAAAACTTTGCGAGATAGTTTTCAAGTTAAACAAATGATTTAAGCTACGAATTTCAGTTAGCTGAATGTTTTATTTAACTCTAACTTGTTTGAATTAATATTAGTTCGTTATATAATGTTCAAATGCGACAATGTTTCATATGCGATCATGCCCTTCTACTTACAGAGGGTCCGCACAGTAGGTACTTCTCTTCAATGCATCTATACAAGCCGTCATATCTGAATTCATATCTCCTTACACATACCAATTTACCATTTTAAAATACCATCCACAAAAATTTCTAAATATGTTGATAATAATTCTACAAGAGTATGGTTTTTGTGTTTAAGGTTCATCTTCATCTCAATAGTCACTTATTTCATATTCAAGCAAAGAGATTCATACAAATTAACTTTAATCATATGGTCACTTGCAAAAAGCAAGCAAAGAAACCAATAATTGCCTCCTCAGATAGGGGCAACTATAGCCTTGTTACTAGGTAGTTGTAATTACTAGATTACGGTTTGGTCCGTGATGTACATTCTCTCTCTCTCTCTCTCTCTCTGCCTAGCTCGTATCCCACATGATAGTGGAGCCGGCTTTCCTAATCAGTTTCTTCCACCTCACTCTGTTCTCGATATCTTCGTCTGAGATGTCCAGTCTATTGATACATAATAATTATGTTGAATTTCTTTTCGTTAACATCATTTTACGGACAATTCGACCATTTTTTTCATACTAGCAGTATAAAGCTCACACTCTTTATCTTATATTAGAAAATCAACTTGACTGCAGTCAATATGACAAACTAAACATAGCATATTAACACTTCAGTGCCACCTATTTACCAGTTCACAATACAAGAAAACTTTAGTAGCATTGAACGTGTTAAAGACAACAAATTCTCGTACATATTCCCAAAGCAACAACAACGTTATCTCTGTTACTCCTCCGATAACATGAACTGAATTTTAAAGTAAAAAGATCGCGGCTGAGAAAAAAGAAAGATAAAAATAGCTAAGAGAAAACTTAAAGAAAGAAAACAAAGTATAAAATACATAACCACGACTTTCAACGCAATGTTTCCTTTACTTTTTTCTTGATCCCATTCTTGATATTTTTACTAAAGAATGCTTTGTAAATTCTTCATAATAGAAATTATGCCTTTGCTTATAACCTTCTGAATTATTTAGTTTGTAACACATTTGTAATCTTACTTGTTACTAATATTATAAATGCGAATGTTTATATGGATGCATGGATCTCGATGTAATTTGGCATGAAGTAGAGCATAGTCTGAAAGAATACAAAGGCAACTAATGAAGTTTTTTTCTAATTCCGCGCGGACTTAGTTGCGGGCGACAGCTAGTCTAAGCATAAAAGACAACAAAAAGAGGATTATAATTAGACCACAAGCATTAAACTCGTCAGACGAAATTGCGAATTACTTCCATTCCATGCTTGTCTTCTGTGTGATTTTCTAAACAAGTATAATCTATATATTTAAAAGAAAGTCGTGTTAGTTACACTATTTATAACTCAATAACGGCTGAACCGATTTGGCTGAAAATTCATGGGTAT
>DWMU01000304.1:0-10024 GCA_018246175.1 Papilio zelicaon
ACTCCATACGGAAATTTAGGCCCTCTGATAATGTATGGTTTAAAATAGATAGCAAATTCGCAACATCACTTTATTAGGCGTATTTTTTTTTCAGTTTTTCAGTGACGATAGATTAATGTCTACATATCGGTTTTGAGGTATATTGTGTTTGATTAATATTTTACATTTATAAAATGGTTAACATATTTATTTTATGGTATTTCTAGCGAAAACATTTTATTAAAATTTGTCCCGGAAGTTTCAATAAAATAATAAAGTAAGTAAGAAGTTGATCTTTCTGACGCCATCAATGTTTAGTCTTTGGCCACAGGGGCAAGTACGATACATAAGTGTTAATGGTCTAAAATAAATTTAACATCAGATATTAAATTTATCTAATTCAGGGACCCGCTGAGGTCTTTTGAAGACCCTGAGGGTGTGTACGATGGCAGGTAATAAAGTTCACAAGTTAAAGAAGGAATTTGGAAGTGACTATGGGAAACGAAAGATTCGAAATCTCTGTTTTATATCTATCGTAGACCAGACAATGCCACAATCCTGTATTACCCTGTAATGAACAATAGTTTAGGACATGCCTTCATTGCGTTAATGGAATTTCCCATGTAATAAGTGCGCCATAGGTGTGCCAGCGGCGTGGTCCGTGCCCACGGAGACTATTAACCACCACGTAATACCGCAACGGGGACAAGGTCGCACAACCAAATTACCAGCAACCTCTCACTCGGCACACTTTCGATCATTACGGTGACCATGACATTAAAATTATACGGATCAAAATATTTTTGTTTTTTATTTGCAAAAAAAAGTACTAGTTTTTTATAGTTACTTCACTGTTTAATGTTGACCTAATAATAAACGGAATGATAACACTTTTTGCTTAGTAGAAAAATATTTTTGTCTGTTTATATGTGTCTGACGTAAGACTAACAAATTCACCGGATGACCATTTAAACATTTATAACGAAGATCAAGTAAGGAAAATAAATAGTGTATTACACAAATAAAAAACTAATATACTCTTGAAACGAAGTTTTCCGTATTTTGAAATAAATCATGGTGTTTGTAGTAGTAGCCGACATTTGTGCTCTGAGGTAACTCATGAATTCTTTATTTGTTTATTTGCTTGCTAGAATGCGTCCGGGCAGATTTGTTGCAAATCGAACAATGGATACGTTTTTTTTTTATTTTACTTGTATGTTACGTTTTCTGTAACACTTTTTACATTCCTGACGTATTACAAATTTTCGCAAATATTGATATCTTAAATCAGACATTTACAAGATAATTTAACAGTAACAGATTTCTTAAGCTTGAATATTAAGAGGAACTGATTCTAAATTTTCTTTTCGATTCTAGATTCAGAAAATACATTGCCTGAAATCAACGCACGTGCATTCAAAAAGACATACGCGTAGAGTATTTGAATAAATTTTTTTTATAGCTTTTAAACAACTCGTTGAACAATTCGTTTACTTATTTTGTTCACATATCGAATGCAACGTTTTTTCTTTCGGTATTAACCTGGAAGAAATTCTATTGTATAAGATAGGAATAACGTTTACAATGAACATGATTCTTGAAAAATACTTCCTAAAGAGATCATTGGTAAAAAAAAAAACAATAAGTTGTACCTCATTGCTTTTACCTACCCTACGCTGTCTGATAGAATGGTAAATGTTACATTGTTATGAAAACAGAACGGAAGAAACATAAATTCTCAGAACAAAGTTGCATTGTAAAATCCGTACGCGCGTAATTAAAAAAACTTAGTAAGTAGCCTCTGTGTTATTCCAGACTATGTTCTACATCTATGCCAAATTTCATCAAGATACGTTGAGCAGTTCTGGAGATATCTTCTATCTAAACTTTCGCATTAATAATATTAGTAAAAAAAAATGACTACATTCTAATATCAACAAATAAGAGCAGCAATCAAAATGCCAGAACTAGACTTGCACATAATTTAGTACTTCCTACATACATTGCGCAAGAGTACCCGGAAACATTTTGATTTCAAAAGAGTACCCACAATAGTTTAGTTGCCTGGGAAATTGCAACATTAAATGCAAAGCTAGGCATTGTGATGTTATGCAAATAAGAACTGATTTAACTCATTCCTTTTATTAGAAGAAAAGACATAATAATTTGGCAAATAATTCAAGTTTTAAAAGACAAAAGAAGGTAGAACCTGCTTTCTGTCTTCTGTCTTCATTAACGAGACTCAGAAAAGATAAAATTCTAACTCTAAACGTAAGTTATCCTTGCTGAATACTTGTAACAAAGATTTTTGCAAGATTAAAAACCCACAGTCCGTTAGTTCATCTTAATTCATATGTAAACATAGAAGATGCAAAATTACCAGGACCTTGCCAAATAAAATTTGTTTACTTTTACCAATCTGATATTCAAATAATCTATGTACATGTACTTTGAAATAAACAACTGCAACTATTTGAGATAGACAACAGAGTTTTGTTTAAGTTACATGATAAACGTCATGTAAAAAAACCCAAACAGGAAAACCGAGAACGTAATCAAAGCACCGAACAAAAACGATACAAAGTAACAATTTGTCATACCTTTCATATACTTGAAAAATGTTGAGATAACAACATGTTTTTATACAGATTTCTCGACAGTGGAAACACAAAGAAACAATTCAAATGATGACAGAATTTGTCATTACATTTTTACACCCAACGAACTTGATATTGACGTTTTAAAGTTAGTGAGAGCTGTAATTATTTGCCATTGATATGCTGGTAATATAATACCTTATCTTATCTAAAATAACTAACGACAGACAAATTTAATTAATATGCTTAGCATTTTAATTAAAATTACCATTCTAATATAACTTATTGTTTAACTGTAAATAAAAACATCCATGTAAATGATTTAGAAGTAATTAAACAAAACATTGAACCTAACCATGAACTGTTATCATTAAACAAACACTACAATTAATAAATGAATGCATATTAAAATCATTGCTCAACTTACTCTATATCAACGTCATTCAATTCCAAGGTTATGATACGTCCCTTTATTACATTCACAAAACAATAATACACAATGTTCACAACACAAAGAGCTGTTTCACAGACGTGCGACCACGTCCGCGGTCCGCTCGCGAATGAAATAGGAAGTGTGCACAGACCTGATCTTTTCCTGAGGCTGCCGACGCTGCGCTTGCGCAGGCCTGCACTCCGCCGCCGAGCCTGCGAAACATTACTTACATAAGTACAAACGATTTTGTCATCGAGACTGTTGAGGATTATCGATTGCATTTTACATCGGATTGAGACTCTGAACGTTAAAATGTGACCTCTTGATAGCGCAATATTAACGCAACAGCGGTTTATACCAACCGTAACAGATTGCTTAAGATTTTTCTTGCTCTTTATCTGAAATTAATGTTAATTTTATTACATGTAAGTTCTATATTAAGTACTTAATTTACGTATTCACTGGTTTCTTTTACTTCGAAATGTATTTAAGTTTTCAAAATTAGATTTTTAATGTTATTATTTACATTTCGAGACAACACTGACTGACTGACTGACTGACTGAATGACAGACATAACTTGATAATTCTTATGAATTAAATGAGAAAATATTTTAATCTTACTAATATTATAAATGCGAATGTTTAGATAGATGGATGAATGGATGTTTGTTTGAAGGTATCTCCGGAACAGCTCAACGGATCTGAATGAAATTTGTCACAGATGTAGAACATAGTCTGGAAGAACACATAAGCTACTTACTATACTTTTTTTTTTAATTCCGGGCGGACGGAGTCGCGGGCGACAGCTAGTTCAATATAACAATGTCGACACCAAAATAAAATTGCAGAATTGCAGAATATAGAAATGCAAAAATATATTAAACATAATTATAACATTCCACATAGTTCACACATACAGTATGTAGTATGAAAATCTGCCTTAACAGTCACATTCTTTACCTACTTTTCACAATATCTATGTAATTTATTGTGTACTAGCTGTCGCTTGCGGCTCCGTCCGAGCATAAATAAAAAAAAAATAAGTAGCCTTGTGTTCTTCCAGAGTATGTTCAACGTCTGTGCCAAATTTAATCAAGAACTGTTTAGTCGTTCCGGAGATACCTTCAAACAAACATCGATCCATCCATCTAAACATTCGCATTTATAATATTAGTAAGATTACTTTAAATCTTAGAAATAGATGGATGGATGGATGTTGGTTTGTTAGAAGGTATCTTCGGAACGGCTCAACACATCTTGATGAAATTTAGCATAGATGTAGAACATAGTCTGAGAGAAAACATAGGCTACTAATTAAGTTTTTTTTTTTATTTTCGCGCGGACTGATTCGACTGCTAATAGTAGATATACAATATATCACTACTACCGGCTTTATCAAACATATTATACAATACGGAAGCCCTACAACGAGAATGTGGATATCAACGTAACTCGAATTCCTCTCAACCAGTTGGTATCAGCCAACACGACTTACAACATTTTAAGTGCCAGTTCCACCAGACTACACAGATAAAATAGTAATACTAGTGGCAAAGTAGTTATTTAAAAAGATAAAGCGCATTATAGTTTAGGTTATTAGGTAAGAATTTTTAGAATTACAATCAACTTATCATGGGTTTTTGAGACCGAAATCTCCATTTAAAACATATTGTTAATCTCTGTTTTGACAATGTATGTTGTTTTATACAGAGAATTTGCTCTCAGAAACCAACTGTTAGTTAACGTTAACTGTTAATTACGTCTTATTACTTGTTTTAATTTAAACACTAAATTCATTTTAAGTGTTTATTTGTCCCATTATCAATTTTATCACAGCGATTGTTCATGACAGATATATATTTCAAAACATTAAAACAAATCGTTACGACAAAACAGCGTTGTATTTACGTATTTCATTATTGTTTGGATGACGTAACAATCGCACATTCACTACCGCTATATCGTGAGAATTTCTTACACTTTACTAAACGTAACTTGATTGTGAGATAAAATGCAATGCAACGAAATGAGTTACATCTCTTATGAGATCCCTTAAAAGACGTAACCCTTTTCATTGAGTGGATTAACTTCTGTATATACTATGCATAAAAGTCACGACTGTGATACGCTTAGATATTTTCATCTGTTATATTTTTTACTAGCTTTTACCCGCGACTCCGTCCGCGCGGAATAAAAAATAGAAAACAGGGTTAAAAATTATCCTATGTCCTTTTCCTGGTTCTAAGCTGGCCCACCAATTTTCAGTCAAATCGATTCAGCCGTTCTTGAGTTATAAATAGTGTAACTAACACGACTTTCTTTTATATATATATAGATATAGATGTAAGGCTTACAAATTAAAAACAACTGAAATATACCTAATTTATTTCTGCACAAACAAAAAATAGAAAACACATAATTTATTTTGCTTGCCATTTTCATTATCTACTTTAACATAGCTCAATCATTCTATAAAAATTTTCTTTCACTTAAAAAAAAACTGAGTTATTAAATTTAGTATACATTTCTGTACTTTAAACTAACGGTAACATTAAATTTGTTCACATTTTTTGTGTTGATTCTAGGAAGTAATACACCATACAGTATAGTCTATCACCATCACAATGATTCAGGTAAACCAAGTACGTACCTGTCTTTTACCTAAACCATTATTATAAAAAGCTGTTTCAGGAAATATTAACTAGAACTACCACTCAAAGTCAGAACAAATTTCCTGTTAATTGTGACATGTTTTTAATCATTTACGAATGACAAGATACATAGAGACTTTCGCACTTTTTAGGTAACTAGATGTCGCGGCATCGTATGCGTGGATTAAAAAAAATATTAGCCTATGTGTTCTTCCAGATTATGTTCTACATCTATGCCAATATCATCGAGATCCATTCAGCCGTTCTGAATATACCTTCAAACAAACAAACATCCATCCATCCATTCACATTTATAATATTAGTATGATTGCATTACATTGTTGTTATACAAGGGATGCCACAGTGGAGACCCAGAGGTAGACAAAGATGAAAATTACATTCCAAAAGTTATAATTTGTTCACATATGAATGTAAATACAATAAAACACTATTATCTCAACTTATTTATAATAAATCTCGTTTCATAAATATCATTAGTCGAGGATTTTTAAATAATCTTTAATAGTCTTAAGTCCACTTAGTGATTGATTTAATTATAAGAAATACACTTAGCATCGATCTCTACTTAAGAAACCCTATACACTGAGGCCTACAATTACTTGATTGAATTCTTAATGTTTTCCTGAACTACGTCTCTCGAAGCATGCGGAAGCTTGTGGTCCTACATAGGGTGTGGTATGGAACTTGTACCTAATCGAATTTTCTAGATTACCAACGCTTAGATGTTAAAAAAAGACTCGTATACAAACAAAAAATAACTTCATCTTTCTATTTTAATTTATGATTAGACATATAATATAGTTCTTTTGCAATGCCATTCATTGCATGGTGTCTTTTCGCATAATTTTCCTTATATATGCATTATAGCCTATACCTAGACAAAAGCTTTTGTTCCGCTATACCAGGTTTTAGACCTATCATAGCAAACTACAAAATATCTTGTAACATTAATTTAAAAAAAATTACTAATAATACAGGACTTTATCTTACTTTTTACTAATATTATAAATGCGAATGTTTGGATGGATGAATGTAAGATATGTCCAGAATGGCTGCATGGATCTCGATGAACTTTTGTATAGATGTAGAACAGTTTGGAAGAACACATAATCTACCTATGATCCCGGAAATATGTACGACTTCGTGGAATACGTTTGATTCACATATTTACTGAATAATAACTCTACGGTGCAACCACATTGAAATTTGGCACAGATACATTTCAGCTTTTTTTAATTTCTGCATAGACGAAGTCACAAGCAATAGCTAGTTTAGTATAAGTTCCCATCGAAAATTTAGTGGATGACTAAAACACGTGCGTGACAAATTAATTTGCTCCAAAAATCTCTGTGACAGTGTTAATGAGTACTTAGTATTATAGAATCATGCGGTCACGAGTGACTTTCGGCGTGTACTGTTAAGAGTGTATTTTCATTCATTTTTTTTTTGCTCCCGCTTTAATCTTCTCTGATACTTCTGTGATCAATATCTTATTGTTTCAAATACCCATATACTTAATCTATAAATAACCTAGAGGTCGCTCGCGACTTCGTCAGTCAAGGACAAAAAATAAAAACGTAACCTATAATTTGCTTGCGTGCATCAACTATCTTCCCTTTAAAGTCCCGTCAAAATCGGTACTTCCGTTCCTGAGATTACCCGAAACAAACACGGCCTTGCGGACACACATATAGACAAAAATAAAAAAAATGGATTTTCGTTTTAGCAACGCAAATATATCATGTGTACAAAATATGATTTTTTTGTCTATATTACATACAAAAATTATTAGTACGCTATAAACGTATAGATGAGACATCCACGGAAATCTCAGATTTGGTAATAACTTCATTGAGCAGAGTGCTTTAAAAAAAGAGTATTATTGTTTAAAGATGGGAAAGGTATCAACTGTATCAACTCTTTCATTAGTGATTAAGTTAATGGGAATTTTATATGCATATATGAATATCTTAGACCCTTGTCAGGTATATGAGGGTCAAACGGTCATATTTCTACACAGAAGCTTGTTGCGGGCATTGTGCTACTTTCACTACGGCCCACATAGCGCGACCCGCTTACATCAACTATACCAACCATTATGTCATACAACACGACATTGTGAAGGACGAATTTATACATATAATCAAAATTATACACTTTTATTTGATTACACATGTCTGGTATATTTATAACAGTAGTTGATGCCCGACTTCGTTCGTGGAGAATAAAAAAAGCAAAGTATTAACGTAAAAAGCAGAAATAAATTTATCTTCCACGGGAAGTGTAATTTTTTTACACCATAAAAAATTGTTTATGCGCTAATTTAGTTTATCAGATCAGTCAATAATGTTTAACTTTGAAAATAACCCCTATCAGTTCGTACAATTTAAACTAGTTTCATCTCGCTGGCCTTATCCCACTCACGTGGCGTCGGCGCACAAGGTTTTATAAACCTTAAAGATTTGGCTTCATTTATTACGGCAGGCGCCTGTCACCAACCCTACTCGGGAATTATACAATTTAAACTAGTTTATACTTTTTTATTATGCTGGAAATTATTTTTCGAGAAGCCTAAAATATAAAAGTCTATGGGTCAGTAACTAAGATAAAATTAGTATATAAAGCAATCTGACACAAATGTAATAATTTTATTAAGATCACTGGGTTATAAACAAATTACGTAAACATTCAATGCTTGATTGCGACTGCAATCAAACAATTTACATATATAAAAATGTAATCTGTCTTTCCGTACGTTTCACGTTTACATTAACAATTTAAATATATTGACACTCCTATAAAATGTGTCCAATTAAATAATTATGCTAATTTCATTACAACACATTTTTGTTTTAATTTTATAAAATGAGCTTCCGCGCTCTCTACGTCACATAATTAATTCGCGTAAAACAATTGCCAGGCACAAATGTGACATCATACTAAAATAACTAAAGTATGGATGGATATATGGATGTTTGTTTGAAGGTATCTCCGGAACGGCTGAACGGATCTTGATGAAATTTGGCACAGCTGTAGAACATAATCTGGAGGAACACATAGGCTAATATAAAGCTTTTTTTAAATTCCGCGCGGACGGAGTCGCGGGCTACAGCTAGTTTTCCATAAAGACCGTTTTACACAAAGATTTTAACAGTCGGTACCGACAGATTCAAGTCATTCGAGGTGATCGACTTCGTCATATAAGGACCAAAGATTGCTGTTAGTTATGGGGCATTTTGACACTTAGTGATGGTGATGAAAACTTACCATCGTTGTTAAGGGTCGCATCTTCGCGGTTGCCCACTGTCAGTACCATGGCTGGAAGTGCGCAAGCTTCATCACTGGAAAAGAATAATTAAATGAAATTAAATCACGAAATAATCATCATCTTACTACCCTTATCCTAATATGCGTCGGCGCATGTTTTCGTCGACCTACTAGTTTTTTTTTTTTTCAAATATCACGGCGGCTCAGTCATCTGCGGGATGCGCAGTGCCCTTCCCCCCGCATCCCGATACGCCACAACACACCTAAAATGTGTTCTGCGCAGCGACCCGCGCGAAGTTGAGCAGGCTAGATATCTGAAAACTACTATACCTACTACCAATGGTAATACAATAAAATATTTTTGTTACTAACAAATCGCTAATGGCATCCGTTTGTAATTTGTCTAGGTAAATTGTCATTACATAACAAACAATCTCATGTACTAAGTGACTTAATTAACTATAATTTTGGTGCAGCACCGACAGAGGTCGTCAGATTCGATTCTGGCCGCAAATTCTTGCGGTGGTCAACAGAGCGATGTAGAAAGCAATTTAATAAATTGCAACTTCAATAATTAGAACAACTGCACTGCTCAAGTTAGGCAATTACTTGTAGTCAACCGTGCGCAGCGTGCACAGTGCACGTAACTTTTTTTTGCAGAGAGGAATGCTTTTTGCATACTCTTCGCCCCGGGGGGGGGGGACGCGTTAGTGATGTGGGATTCTCTTCCGGATGGGAAGCATTACCACTAAACCCCTCTGTTCCTCCTACGCACGAGGACGAGACCACAGGCACGCTTTTGTCCGCGACCCACAGAGCACGTAACTAGTACAACTATAACGAATATTAATTCGCGAAAGAAACGAAAACATACAGAAGTTCAGAGAAAAAAATCTACAAAAATACCATAAACAAAGATTTGAATAAGGCTTAAATTAAAAATCTCTGAACCAATATAAATTTTGTTTCTTAATAGAAAACTCTGCTATTAGAGTTGGTAACCTAGTCTAGTCTAATTTTTCATCCATTTATCAGACAGAAAATGGATGATATGTTAGTAGGTGCTGTGCTAATT
>DWMU01000305.1:0-10024 GCA_018246175.1 Papilio zelicaon
CGAGCATCTTTCCCCTTAGTTATTTAGTTAGTTGCAAAGGAACCCGCACGCATGTCGCACGGTCAGGCGCTAGCAGTCCTCTGCGCTTGCGCGCTCGTCAGCGCCGCTGCGGAACCCGCGCCACCTAGGAGGTCCGATATCAAAGGTAAACAAACCTTTTTGCTTAAATTTTTTTTTTGATGGCTAGTTAGTAAAATATTTTTTTTTATCAAAACAAATTTTTGTTATAACTTCCTATATTTAACTTTCAAATTAAATGTAAAAATAATAATTACTTTTTCTAGTTATTTGCTACAAAGATAAACTTTACTTTGTATCCAATTTATCTTAAAGTTGTGTTTACATAATGTTAAACATATTAATTCGAAAGCTTATTACTATGTATCTGTGAAATTAAATATGTGTCCGTTACTCCAGAAATTTTAGTGGAAGTTTGGGGTAGAGGGTAAAGATAACTGCTACGTGGGTTGGGCTTTCTATAATTTATTCATTGAAAACTAACTGACCGCGACTTTGTTCGCAGTTTATTAAAAAAAAAACTTAATTAGTTGCCTGTGTGTTCTCCCAGGTCTTATTCTATACCTATGCCAAATCTCAGTGAAATCCATGCAGCCGTTCTGTAGATACCTTCTAAAAAAATCCATCCACCCATCCATCTATACATCCAAAGATTCGCATTTATAATATTATTAAGATGATTGCCAATTAACGTTGTTAATGTATTACATTCCTGACCTATATTATCATTCCGCGACACAATTCTCCCGCGGGATTATCGTATGAAAACTCATTCGCACGTTTAAACTTCAATAAAATAAACGGTCAGCAAATGAGGTCATTGGTACGAGCAGTGTGCCATCGCAGGGTGTTTGTTCCTCAGTTCGGTTGGCAAAATTTATTTTTTAAGGTGTAATTTGCAAAGAGGTACGATTTGGAATAGAACTTCTTTATGAATATCACCCATGTTACAGATTCCAGATATTTTAAACTATTAGAATTGGAAACAATAGATATCATCCACGCGGTGTCATTAAATTCACTTTCAAAAATTCATCAAAATGTTGTTGAGTTCAGCCCGAGCGTATCAAAAAATTAAAATAAACGCTAACGTTACATAAAAGTAACACTTTGCAGAATTTTGCATACCTTACTATGTAAAGGGCGAAAACCACCGTTGTAAACAGCATTTAATCATAGTTTCCCACCGCCAAAACATTTTCTATTTTCTCTCATTATCTGGCGAAAAAAACAATAGTATGTGGATTTGTCCGCAGTGTAAACCTACGATAACTCGCACACTCAAGCATGTAATTCGTGAGGATCGTTGACACCGAAACAGCGGCTAGCGCGGCGCCTTTGATCCACACCGATTGACCTAGATCACCGCCAACGGATGCTCGTAACTGTTGCATTTTATTTTTGGATTTCTTTCTAAGAGATTATTCAGTATGCTGAGATTGGTCAGTATGCCGTAATGGTTAATCCAGGCCTAAGAGGATTTCAAATATGTTTGCAATGCAAAGGGTTAGTTAAAGTGCTATTAGCTTAACTTATTAGCTAGCAACTTCGCAGAAACGTTCCAACTTTCAATGACGCAAAAAGAACATATCTCTTAGTAACTTTCTCCGTCTCAAAGAACCTTGGACTCGACTTTAACACAATTACAGTGTCCCCCTTTTACAAGACAAATTGTTTGAGGGGTTGAATCAAAAAGAAAGAAAGGTTTAAAGGCGATCTTTATTACTACGGTAAAAAGAAATGATGCTTTATTAGTAGTATTAGTTATGGAAAATTACAAAATAAATTTAGATTTTTGTTTTAAGACATTTGCTAATCATTTATTTCCTTACTTTCTTTGAAAAACATATTTGCTTTAGCTATATATTTCTGTTCTGTTTCGGTAAACGGGTGGTCGTTCTTGCTTGACATGACCGAGCTCAAGTTCGTTATGTCAGGTCATTGTCATAGGTCAAGGCGTAGAGATGCATCATGTAATTTGTTTTACGACTTGCTTCAGTAGTACAATAAAGATGGATCTTTACTTCTGATCTCGAATGTCTGGCAATGATTGGCATAACTGACCACTTAGATATTGACCACGATCTGAAGTGTGTTTTGTTGTTATGTGTAGATATATCGACCGAAAAATTTTAAGAAAATAAAATAGCCGACTTCATACAAAAACAATTTCAAACAAAATGCACTAAAAAGTATCAAAATAATGTCATGTAAACTCTCTAAACTCTAAAGAAAGTTTTCTTCTTTCTTGTAACATGTCTATATTGTATAATTATATTTGAGGTGTCTTAGACATAGTTACGTTTATGACCCTACTTGGGTCTTTTATTTAGCATATTTGAAGTGCTACAATTCTTCCATACATCATTTTTATGTAAGTCTTATAGTTTAGCCTACTTAAGCGCTGAAAGCAAAAATGTCCCTAATTTTCGCAACGCATTTTGAAGCTAAATTCAAAATCTACTAGTCTTCTACTTATTTAAAAAAATTTATATATGGGACCCATCTGCAAGCACTTCCTTTAGATTAAATTAATTTTTACCAAAATCGGAGCACCAGGGGCCGAGCATCGCGGTAACACACATAAAAAATACAGTCGAATTGATAACCTCCTTCTTTTTGAAGTCGGCTAAAAAGAATGGCAGTAGCAACATTATAAAATAAAACAAGTACTTGTAATGAAATAAAGAATAAATAACGTAAACAAAAACTATGTGTCCTTTTGTGTCATGCCTAAGTACGTTTTCAGATAAAACAGAGAATCTAACAAAGACATATGAGTTTGTAGAAGTATTAAAAAAGACCCTTGGTCCGAGGTATCCTAGCGCTAGAAGGCTTTATAAGGAAATAGCAAAAAAGTTAGTCGACATCACAGGAGACCGAAGAGCTGGCAGCTACCTGGGACAAAGAATTAGTCTAGCTGTTCAAAGGTACGGAACGCTGCCAGTATCTTCGGAACCTTGCCTAGGACTCCTTTTTATAATATATTTTAGTTTTTATATAAGGTTTCTTAAGGTTTTAACTTTTAGGTTCTAGCATAATTTATACTTAATGATATCAAATCGTTTTATTGACTATATATTGTTTAATATAAACCAACCTATATATGACTTTTAAAAAGATACAAGAAATGTAATTTCAAGAAAGCGTAGTGAGAGTAAATGGAAAGTGCGAAAGAGGTGACCCTCTTTCGATAGTTTGGAATGCAACGGAAATCTTAAACTGTACCTTTTTGAGACAGTTTAAAGTCTTGAGACCCTATTCATATTCCCGACGGTCAGTGTCAGGACATGATACATGTCGATCTTAGTCAAGTGGGCAATTGCAATTCGCTTCCTTGCGATAGCGGACATGGTTATATATTATCTGTAATCGTGTTTTTGGCGCGCTGTTACGTCAACTGACGCAAGTTCGAGGACGTTGAAATAATTTGTTTATTATATTGTTGTTGATAAAACTTCTCTGAGAGTTGCACAGTTAATATCTTTTGTTTTTTTGTATGGGGTATAGTTTTTAGTGATCATATTTGACACCTGTCAGTTTGACGTAGTGCCCACACAATGGCAGGTGATTTACATACATAGTGGGTACTTTTTCTTATATAATTCAATCAGAAACCGACCAATACAGGTCGGTTGGTATATAATGTTAAATTGCTTGCAATTTGCTTGCATAAGCCGATCTTACAATGTAACTGATCGACGGAATAAAAACATAAGGGTCCACCAACACGTGCGCGTCACTAACAATAAATGGATCTTAAGTGACAAATAGCGGTTTCACACCGCGCAACCGGGAAGTAATCGCTCGGGATAGGACAATTGTACACATTTGATTATGGAATATGTTGACGGTGACGTATGTCGCGGCTTCTCGAAGTCGCATTACGATACTCGTGAACTGCGTATAAAACAGTTCACGAGTTGTTTGCAAAAATTTTACCTATGCTAAGCCATCTTGTTATGCACTTGTAAAAGAGTTTATACACCTTTTTTTCCTCATGTAATTTTCTAACAATCATTACCGTCCTCAGAGTCTTGAAAATGACTGGCACGTCATTCCTTAGTTTGTTGTTTTAGTATAAAATTTCTTCACTAAGTGATTGCTTAAGTAATCATTTTACGTACATGCTTATACCTTCTTGATTATCGTCTTATATCTGTGTAATAACCCGTTACGTTGTAACTCCAATAGTTACTATCTACGACTTAACCGATTTTGAAAAATAAGTTGTAATTTTTTTTATTTCAATTCTTCTTCAGTTGTAAAAATAATTCGTTTATGGGTTATGAAATAAACTGATGAATCTATACAAGTACAAAGTTGTTGTTTTAACCTTAAGCACATAAAAATTAACTTTAACACTTATTTAATTAGTCATTCTAGAATTAATTTTTATAGCGTTGTCATAGTTACTGTTCCTTTTTCAAATTGTAAACAGAATGCATTTAAAGCTTGCAATATGTTGCGAGTTGCAATGGCAACATTAATCAAAGTGAATCATTCACAAATATTACGACACGCAGCTTCCTGCGACCGGAATTGTGGGTGTGACCGGCGAATAGACATGAGTGTTGAACTATAAAGTCTGTTACACACGGTCGTGAAGTTTGATACAAGTAAGAAAGATTCCGTTAGATCATTCAGATGTTCTTTTTAAATTAATCCGTTGTATTTAATTGCGTCAGTAGAATATAAGTCTATAATACGACAATAAAGTTATAATGATTATAATTTATTTAGTCCTAATAAATCAAAAAGGCTAAATTACAGGTTGTTATAATTATATAACAACCTGTAATTTAGCCTTTTACAACTAACAAATACCCATAAAATATGGGTATTTGTTAGTGTGTGAAATTTAATTTATTATATTCATTCATTCTGCGCTCCATTCATCTTAGTAATAAATATTATAAATGCGAATGTTTAGATGGATGGATGTTTGTTTGAAGGTATCTCCGGAACGGTTCAACGAATCTTGAAGAAATTTGGATGTAAAATATAACATGGCAGAACACATAGGCTATTTACTACGTTTTATTTTACAGCTATTGCTTTATAAAATTACGATGAATTGCAATTGTTTGTAGGCAGTATACTATAGAAAGAGCAAAGTCTCTTAAACGAGGAAGGGACTAGTTCGCACTCCGTAGTAAATAATACAACGCTTCCTAGGAAGACGACTGCAGGGTTCAATGCCGAAGTCATAACATAAAAAATATAGTAAATGATTCCGCAACCGTTAAATTAATTCCGCTATTGTAGGAACCTGTCATATTCTATTAAAATAAACTGACCTATAGAGTTATTTTATTGGGAATTTCTGTATACTTCACCACTTTCTGTTTCCTACATAAATAATAAACAGTCGGTGATAATGACAATAAATGCAATAAAATCTATTAAAATTGTTTAATTTCATTGTGTCAACATTATTCTTTAAGTTTAATAATTCTTTTCTTTCTTTCCTTTTTCATATCTTATCTCTTTTCTTTCTTTTTATATGATTACGAAGTATGTGATTGCATGCGGTGTACTTAATACTTATAATATTTAAAGTTCTGTACAATATTTACGAACTTAAGGTTATTCATCGATACTTTAGTATTTAAGTACTGATGCTTTCTTCATTTGTTTCAGAGTCCAAAAGTTTACAAGACCAGACTATTGCTGTGAGAAGAATGCCTATTGCTTACTTTTACCCATTCAGTCTTTGGCCTTTGCCGAGATATCCTAATAGAGGTAATAAATAAAATGGAGATTAGGGTAATTATCGAATTAATTAAATTTGAATTGAATTGAAGCACTAATAGCTTATTACTGATTTAGTATTGTTGTGGCCGAGGCTATTGTCTTAAACCATATCCTAGCACAAGTTAGAATGGTATTAATATTAAATTAATAAACATATTAAAAGAAATTAAATAATCATTGAGCATTGTCCAAATTCTAAGTTATTTGTTGGAAAAACAAATAAATCTTGCAAAATATGATGTTTAATTTAGTTTATAATAAGTAATTTAAATATCTCAAGTCAAGTTTTATGTATATTGTTTTTTAAATTATAAATAAAGAAAATAAAGAAAAATCCGCACCCCAGGTCCCTGACCTTGCCTATGTTAGGGGAACGAGAGGGCGGCATAGCGCCGCCCAAAAAAAAAAACCCCATACAAAACAAGAGTATCTAGAAAAAAACGAACTTTTTTATGAGGAAAAGTTTGTTCTAATGTCGATCAAATATACGAGATATATCAAACTTATTTCTGTAAGAATAAGGAATAGTTTTTAAACAATCAACGAATGTTGCCAACGCCTTATGGCGCTTGAAGAATAATGTACAAACTTTTTAACAAGTCCCATATTCTTCAAGTTTAAAACAATTTTGCCTTCCCTCACTGTTGGTACAAATGACGAAAGAAATTAAAGTACGTTTCTCACAAACGTTACACGTTGAAAGGCTCCCATGTATTCACGCTACGTACATGTTGACTAGCAGTCGCCCGCAACTTTATTTACTTGGAATTAAAAAGTAGATAAACGATAGTCAAACAAAAAAAATTAAAATCGATCGTAAGTACGAAACCGTCTGTCGTGAACAAATATCTAAATTTAATATTATAAGTAACATTATTATTTTAATTAAGTTTAACTATCATGGTCATTAACCACCGCTTAATTAGCGCCCCTCATCAAACCTGACACGAGTTGTAATTTAAAACCTCAATACATGTGTACATAGTCCCGACATAACGCCCTTTGATTCATTAACAATTTACTGTGACATTACAAAATAGTATCTATTAAATAAAAAAATACTAAGCATCAAATTTAAATTTTCATTAGACCAGGGAGTTTACTACATTCTTAGTGCCATAAGACCAACAACAAGTCTGTTTTGTTTACTTGCAACAAAAGGTTTGTTTGCTTTGTTTAATTTTAACATAGTTGATTTCTTTTATAAGATATCGATTCATTAACAAAAATCAGTATTTATATAAACATAATAAAAACTCTACCATATTTTAGACTTAATGTGTATATATTATCATCCTGCTCATTTCAGTTCAAATAAATGAGACAGCAATATTTTTTAATACAATCGTAACGACAGTGGAATTTCACTATTACAGAAAAGACCCAATTAAAAGTTCTTCGGTCTCACGTAACACTTAGATGTTACAAACAAGTAACTAGGGAACCGAGCCATTGTTACCTACCATTGTACGCTTGCCGTGTATATTACTGCGTAATTCAGTTCTATGTTTTACAGAAATAACAAAGTTTTATACGGTACACTCAAATGTACAAACATTTAAGTTTTTAACTTATTATTTAGATTGTTATTTTAAAAGTTATAAATTATATGTTACAAAAGAGCTTTTTAAACAGATTTATTATATCATTTCGTATTTCTACTTATCAGCATCATCTCCCTAGCCTTATCCCAACACGTGGGGTCTCGTGAAAAACTTACTATAGAAATGATCCTATGAAGTAAGGTTACTCACGTGGGGTCGATGCACAAGGTTTTATAAATCTTAAAGATTTGGCTTAATTTTTTCTAAATTTCTTTTTATTAGTTTGTATTTCTACTCTTGTTAAATAAAAGTAAATTTGTTATATGCGTTTTTGTATGTAAGAATCATAAACGGCAAACCTATTGTAGCAAATGAGGTGTACTTCGATTCGTATTTTTTCGAAGATTGTTGTAAGGACAGACAGTCAATTAGACTTTTTAATTTGTTATTATTTAATTAACAAGATAATGTATTGTTTATTCAAATTAATAGATGTATCAAATTAAATATACAAAGCTTTTAAACACTATAGAAACGTTAAGCAAAGCGAAGCTACTCCATTGTTGTTGACGTTGCAATTAGATGAGCTTGTATCCGATAAAGACTGTAGTAAACATTGCACAGACTATTTACTTGTAGACTGTGATAAAATATTATCAAGATAAATGGCTCCCACGTAAATAATGCTAACCCATAATTATGCCTTAATATATTTTTTTTTAATTAGGAATACATATAATTTTTAATTAAAAAATAACAATAAGAATTAAAGTTCGCTTGTCTATATTTTATTGAATTTGCAATCATTACAATCGTATTATTGTTTAAAATTCTATCAAAAAATATTGTTTAACCTTTTCTGTGTACTTCGTATTTCACTTTTCTCTACACTTTATCCTTTTAGCGTTTTCACGATAGCGCTAGTTTTTTCCTTTCACTTTTTCAGAGAAAGTCTTTTAACTGTATAATACTAATGAAGTTGATTTAACCCGGGAGTAACGAGTTGGTAGACTTTCTAATTAGGACAAGTGACATTCTAACAAACTTATATTTTCACTGTTTCTCTCTTAAAAAAAACACAACTATAAACCTAGATCATAGCAGGTCATTCGTTAGAAAGTATGAATGTTTTTAAACTGATATTATACAGGGTGTCCAGGAATTATGTGTACACCGGAGTACCACAGATTCCTTGGTTGAAAATACAACGATTTAACCCAACTTACTTCTTCTGTCCAAAGTTACTTCTTTTGGCCGCTAGAGGGCTTTAGGTTTGCAAATTATTTTAAATTTATTCAAATATCTCAAAAAACTTTACATAGATATTATTCATATTGAACACACGCTTTTTGTTTTTTTAATCTACACATTTTTATAAAACAAACGTTTGTCACAAAACCTACAGGGGGCTCAAAAACATAATTATCGATACAATAATGAATCACGTTTTTGCTACCGCCTGTATAATCACTGTATTTTTTTTTGTTATATAGAAAGTTTAATTTACAAGATTTTTGTTCTCTAAAAAAATTGATTTGGCCAGAGGTTTATATGCTGTGGCATATTGTTTAAAAGTTAATTTTAGTGAAATAGATGATTACCTTGTTGAGCACGGCAATATTTAGTTATTTATAAAAACGCTACTTGAAATCCATACATACGTATAATGAAATTGGAGTGTGTATGTTACAACGAAAAAAAAAAAATTCGTATAAATTTTATATCCTACATTTTTTTTAATTTTGTCTGTCTATCCGCAAAACGGCTTTTGTGTATAGTTAATCTCTGAAACAACTGGATCGATTTTGACGGGAAAGTAGCTGAGGCATGCGGCCACATTATAAAATATTTTTACTCGTATTCTGTTCTGATGTAGTCATTGGTAAACGCTAGTATACAATATAACGGCAGAGAGCTAATTAAATAGAGATTGATGAGTGACTTATTTGTATACTTTAATTTTAGACTGCTTTATATTCATATTTTATTCCTCAAATACCAAGTCTATAATTTAACGCACCTCTGAATTCAATGAACAAATAAAATACATTTTCAGCTTGATGGCTGTTTCGAATAACAAAAATGAAATTCGATTTTCATTTTAAAACAATTCCTGTGTTTATCCTGCATCATGAAAACTGGATTTATTTGTGAATACGTCAATGCTACGTCGTATATTGTACGGTGTGAAAATAATATTGAAATTAAACTTCACATTGATAGGACGGATAATGTGCACGTCTCATTAAACTTGAAATTGAACTGTCTTTTGTTTATATTTTAAAAAAAAATTCGTGTAAAAGGAGGAACAAAGATTTTATTGTTTAAGAAAGAGGTTCAGATTGTGATCATTGATGGAGAAGTACGGAAAATTAGAGCATAAAAGACTTAAATAATCATCATCAACCTGCCCTTATCCATACGGAGGGTCGGCACAGTATGCAATAGTCCACCATATATTTCTATTACCCGTCATATCTCCCATTCACCGTCATCTTACGCATATCCTTTTTCATGCAATTCTTCCATACTTTCCATACTAGACTTAATATCATATGTTCATAATAGTAATCCGTAGGTTTAAAAAATTTTTCTCAACAAAATGTTCCAAGTTTCCTATCAAATTTTATTTTACTGTATAAAATTTTACTCGATACAGGAAATGTAGTAAGATTGCAACTCCTTTTACAAAGTCCTGCGTTGCA
>DWMU01000306.1:0-10011 GCA_018246175.1 Papilio zelicaon
ATCGTGGTAAGAATCCCGTTTCTTACGAACAGTATATTAGTAAAAACCACGAAAGTTTGAAGTTATATATTAATGATAAAAATGGTAATAATGATAAAAATGATAAAAATGACATTAATTATAAAAATGATAATAACGATAAAAATGACATTAATGATAAAAGTGACATTAATGATAAAAATGATAAAAATGACATTAATGATAAAAATGATAAAAATGATAATAATGATAAAAATGATGTTAGTGATAAAAATGACATTAATGATAAAAATGATAAAAATGACGTTAATGATAAAAGTGACATTAATGATAAAAATGATAATAATGATAAAAATGATATTAGTGATAAAAATGACATTAATGATAAAAATGATATTAGTGATAAAAATGACATTAATGATAAAAATGATAATAATGATAAAAATGACATTAATGATAAAAATGATAAAAATTATAATAATGATAAAATGATAATAATGATTTTAATGATAATAATGATAATAATGATAAAAATGACATTAATGATAAAAGTGACATTAATGATAAAAATGACATTAATGATAAAAATGATAAAAATGATAATAATGATAAAAATGACATTAATGATAAAAATGATAATAATGATATTAATGACATTAATGATAAAAATGATAAAAATGATAATAATGATAATAATGATAATAATGATAATAATGATAAAAATGACATTAACGATAAAAATGATATTAATGATAAAAATGATAAAAATGATAAGAATGACATTAATGTTATTAATTATATTAATGATATTAATGATAATAATAATAATAAAAATAATATTCAATATTCAATATTATTAAACTAAACACATAAAATATATATATGTATACCTCAGTATAGCTTGGCGACCCGTCGCCACGGCAAGCGTCGCCAACCCAACGATTCGGTTTACAAGTGATCCTATAGATGTTTCACATCAAAAATATTGATGAAAAGTGACTGAAGTGCCACTCTTTGGTATATATTTTATAATTACTTATACAGGGACTAAATTGAGATTTTAAAAATGGAACGTTGATAAAAAACATTAACTCTTACCTCATTGTTCCTGTTTACATCTATAATATAATCATCTGCACACTAAACATCCCCACTGAGGGGCTAAGGGTTGACTAGGCCATAGTAAACCACTCTGACCCAGTGTGGGTTGGTTGACTTCAAACACATCTTTGAATTTCTTTGGAGATGCACATATATCCGAAGAAATTCAAAGATGTGTTGGGTTGCATCACGATATTTTCCTAAGACGTAAGAACCTCGGATAAATGTACATTAGTTACATATGAAATTTGAAAATCGAAAAACACATTTGTAGATGGCGGGCTTCAAACCCAAGTCAAATGTTTAACTCCTAAGCCACCGTATTTTAAATATCAACCGTGAACATATTTTTTCCTTCCTAAATAATCATTTATCAACCTGACTTCGTCCCTCACGGCCGGGGAAGGGCTCAATAAATATATTGTGCACATTTTTCTCAAGTCACATTCACAGTGTCCCTGCATTGCCGAGATTTTTATACATGTTTTTTAAAAGCTTTGTTTACTTCAAAGAAAAAGGAAATAATACCAAAAAAAGACGTACAAATATTTCCGTTTAGTTTAAATATTTTTGATATGTAAATAGAGTTTTAGTTTTAAATGAATAGAACTAGAATGCAGAACTAGTAGAAATATTTGTCACAAGTGTTGTTTACAAAACTGACATAAGTGGTGTATTAAGAATGGTTAAGAGTCGCAAAATCGGCATAATTCTGATCGGTAATTGTCTTTTTTTACCTTTGGAAAATTTATTTTCATTTATTAATTAATAAAAACTCTTAGTTCTATTAAAAAGAAGTGTTTTATAAAAATTAGATTTCACGTCGATCTGTAAATAGTAATTCGAATGAAACCAGAGCGGGGCAATAAATTGAAGAAAAATAATTGTAAGAAAAATATCTCACGGCTACTGGTGATGTGGGGGGGGGGGGAATGTAGGGGGGTTGAAAGTGACGAATGAGCGCCATTTGTTGCGCTAACGTAAAGTGGCAGCTGATTGCGGCCGTGTTTGGAGCCTTTTGTCCGGCGCCCTAATGTCAGGCTGACGGTCTAAGCAAGCCTTCATCTGGCGTACTATTCATCATTTTTATTTCTATTATTTCCATGGCCCCCATGTAACCCACAATTTTGCTATATGCAATATGTCCAATGTTTTTCAAATTAACTGTTTTTTTTAAAATTTATTAATATTATTAAGCGTCTGCGTAAATCTGAAAGATAATTAAGCCTTTAAGGCCTTAAGGCCTTACACGATACGATTATTTACTTCGGAATTATTGAAATATGAAACCATTTTTTTAATAAGTTTTTCTCGTGAATTAACTTAATAATAAATACAAGACCACTTGGCCCTTGGCTATTTCTGTTTAAATATACAAAAGGAATGTAATAGATCATAAGGAAAACTCCGCGTAGGATTTATACCTCAGTCGAATATCAAAAGGGGGAGTTGGATGATGGACGATGGATCATTTGTTGCGTGCTTTGTAAGTGGTACAGGATTTTGGATTCGTCTACCCGCTTTCCTGTATAAGGTTCAATTAATATCGTTTATTTATTTTGGTTCATAGTTTAATGGTGAGTGTAACTAACAAGTTTTCTGTCAAATTATGTTCAAATAGCAAAGATGTTTACCGTCTACAATATCTGAAGGGTAAATATTGTTTAATTATAATTTGAAATTTTGCAAGTCAAAAGCTTGTTAAAAGCGAACGCCTTTGATTCCGGCTTTATAAGTATGTTTATCTAGTATCATATTACCTTCTAGTATTCTAGTACTTATACAGTTTTTAGCAATAGAAGACCCCTTTTTTCAGAGGGGAATGCTTTATGCATACTCCGCGCCCCGGGGGGGGGGACGTGGTAGTTATGTGGGATTCTATTCCAGATGGGAAGCATACCCACTAAACCCCTCTGTTCCTCTTTCGCATGATGGCGAGACCACTGGCACGCTTGCGCTTTCGTCCGCTATTAGAAGACCCAACGATTGTAAAATAATTTTGAATATTACGCAATCGGAGTCTGGGCTGGTTGTTTTGTACTTATTAATATAAAAATATAAACAAAAAATAAATTTCAGTAAAGTCTGGTCACGTAGCATTGAAACTTGGCTGTAAGGCGCAGCTGAAAATTTTTAACAGGGTGGTAAAAAAAACTTGGTAACTGGGTCGCGTACGTGAAAAGTTATATTAAAGACTGTAGTACACCACGAAAGCGAACTAGTACCAAAGCGAATATGCACATCGGAACTGGAATATGAAATAAAAACGGTAATTGATTCCTATTAGATTCGATTTTGTTTGATTTAATTGCAAAATAGATACAGATAATAAGGCTTCGCTTCAGTATCGCTTCGCTTTTACAGTTGTATGCTACTGTGCGTTAATGCCGCGACCGCGAGTGGCGCATCGTGGCAATTACTGCATCGTGTGTTGAGGGCCTTATTAGCTTGGTTTTGTTTCTGGCTAACATCAAAATTACCTAGTTATCACTGTAGAGATTTTAATGCCACTTTACACTAGTGCTTGTAATAGCGGGAATTTTTTTAGTATACATTTACAGGTCTTGTTAGCCAACATTATACTGTGATGGAATATTTTAATGAAAATTTATATTTTTTTATATTATATATGTAGTTACAATATATAGTGCCTGATATAGGTCGGACAAGGTCTTAAAATTAATACAACTGTCCTAATTTCCTTTAAATTATTGTACAAAGTATTTAAGTCTTCTTTAAAACCACACTTACCGAATCTGTGGCATGTTTTAGTTCACTGACTTGAATAACGATAGTCAGAGATGACAAAACGTAAACGATTTTAAACCTTACACAATACTTATAAGGCATATATTTACTAACTACAGTTACTTCAGTATTCTCTATGATGGCAGGGAAGCAAAAAGTCGTATGTAGTTTGAACATAAGAGCGTGCACTTTGGTATAATCTTTGAATACAGAGAAACGGATTAGGCAAAAGGCTGTTGTACTAAATGAATTCTGCCACTTATCTCGGTTAATTTCTTTATGGATGCACACAAAATAAGCACATAAGCAAGGAAGTTTAGAACTTAATAGTTTTATTTTTATTTGACAGAGGGCAATGCGCGCTTGCCATTTCCTGTACCTTAAAAGTCAAAGGATGTAGCAGTCCTTTTGCTCCTGTATGTTTTGTAGTAAATAAACAGCTGGAGGGCAGTCGATCGCTGTTTAGATCTAGACTTTAGAACGACTGTATTATAATCTGAACAATGTACTATGTATTAGTTTTAGACTTGTTGAATACAAGACATTTATTGTAGATCGAATATTTGCTGTTTTCAACTGTTTAGTGTGCACCTATAATACGTTTGGACACTGCTAGATGTAGGCTTTCGCCAATGCCTATGCCTATTTGCCTATACACAGTATGTGGTTCTCATCTACTGATCTATACAAATATTGTATAGAGAAAAATATTTATCAGTTTGTTCCGGTTAAATTAAAAAAAACTACTGATCTGAATTTTAAAAGTTTAGAGTAATTAAGTAGACCTCTTTAGTGCAGATTAAGTATGAAAAACTACGCTGAGGGTTACACTTAGTAGCCAATGAACGACTGAAAATGCAGCAGTAGGTATTATTTTATTTGCCACCCGTGCAGAGCTTGGATTGATAATATTTGCAAGAAACATTTCAAAACGTATTTATAAGACAAGGTTACAAATTGCAGTTTAGTCAGAGAGTGAGTGTGGGCTAGATGTAGCAATATTCTAGACTTTATCATGTCTAGATCTTAATATGACTGCAAGTGAGAAATGGAGGTCACAGTCATACTATGTCATTTGTGATTCACGATATGAGAAGTGATATTACAGTAAGAAGTCGGACATACAATATATCGTGTTAGGTACGAAACTGAAATACTTTAGTACGCTAGACAAACAATTTAAATAACGTAGGTTTTCTTTGGGTAAATTAAAAGTAGGTATAATCACTGTTTAGGGTTGCAGTGACTCAAGTTAAGATTTTCGTAATTATCACCAACCTCCGCTAGATGTCGTCATATGTTGAATAGTGTACATGTGGAAATTCATTTGTTTTACCTATTTAATTAAAACTAGTTATTGACCGCGACTTCGTCTTCGTGGAATTTAAATAAAAAATCTAGTAACAAATATATTTAGCTACCCAGTAATTTTAGAGCCTATTCAATGCAAACAAAAAACAATCAAATCTTTCCCCTTTATATCTATCTATATATATAAAAGAAAGTCGTGTTAGTTACACTATTTATAACTAAAGAACAGCTGAACCGATTTGCTAGAAAATTTATGGGGTATGTAGTTGAGAACCAGGATACGGACATAGGATACTTTTAATCCCGTTTCCTTTTTTTAAATTCCGCGGGAACGGAGTCGCGGGCAAAAGCTAGTTGTATATATTTTATTTCAACCATATCTCAGCCGGGTATCAAAGTAAAACAGGGAGAGTGAATGAATCAGAACACACGAGTATGTTGGTCATTACCAGCGTCATCAGAGTCATTCTATTGTGGTCACTTCCTGAGTGACGTCACGCGGCAGCGATTTTCATTACGTTTTCATTAAATTATAGTGTAAATAATGTATATCACCTTCGCTTGTATCCACCCGTTGGTTACGCTGACTGACTAGAACAGGGCCATGTAAAGAGTTGAGTAAATTATAATTATACTGCATGTTTGTATTTTATTTTTTGTTACGTCTTCGTTTATAATACGCCAGTTAGTTTTTAAAACAATGTAAAGATTATTCAATCAAATTATTTTAAAATGAAATCAGTATCAAGCAATGATTAAATTTGCCGACTGGTTTCAGGTCAATCTTGGGCCTGAAACTAATAGGTATCCTCACCGGAAAACAAAATTTGAATTTAGCCGTTGCTTAATTAGTTTAAAACTGAATCACAAATGAAACGATCAATCTATTTTTTACCCAGTATTATATAAATCAACAGGATTTAAAAGGCTTTAGATTTAGGGATTGTTCAGATGTAAAGGATTTAAATCTTAAAGGCTTGAATTTGATATATTATTGATTTAAAATGTCTGATTACGATTCATAAAAGTTATCGAATGTTTCAATCCAACCACTCTATGCATCACTATGTTCGCTATTCGTAATAGATTTGCCGCTAGTACTGGGCTCACAGCATTAGACGTCGCGGTGCGATGAAGTGCGCTCTACTTTCCACTACTGTTGTGTATATATTTTGTTTATATGAATATTTGTTCTTAAAAAATACTTAGTGCTTTTGGAATGTGACTGGACGAAAAGATGTATTTCTTCGGTTAGTTTTTTTTTCATTTTATTTGGTGTTTTCATATTTTTAAGTAATCGAAATTATTTAGCTATTGATTTTTTTAAATAATCTATGAGTTTAGTAGGATTTTTTTATTTCATTTTTAACCGCTATGAAAGATATTATATTTTTTTTACACATGGCATGATTGCATCTCTTTTCAGCCAATATTCTCATTACAATATTTAATTTTAAATTGATAAATTATATGTAATATTTTAAAGGCTGCACATTTTATTAATGAATAAGCTTTAATGATATCTTATTTTTTAATCAAATGAGCTGTTTGTAAATTTGTTTTAATTCAAAAAAATGTAACTTCAATAAAACACACGAAACAGAATATAAAAGGGTACTAACTGGACAAGGGCTGCTCTTCAATGACTGTAATAACATTAAGGGGGTTTGTTTATGTCTTGAAGCTTAGTTTGGGATTAGTTGGCCCTACTTGCATTGTCTTCGAGTTAATTCTACTAGTACGGGGGATTTCGTACGACAATTGTTTTCTTTGTTTACGGATTAAAGGGCCCCGATTAAGATGTTACGATGTGCCAGTTGTATGTCTGTTATTGTTGAAAGATGAAAATACTCTTTCTTCATACATATTACATAAACGTACATATTACATACATAAACGTACATATTTTTTGTTTACGCGTCAAATATGCTAATAAATGATATTCATAGATAACGATGATCATGGATTCGAATCTGACGAAATAATAGTCGCAAACTATGATCGAATAAAAAGCCTAAAATACAAATATCTAACTACTTAATATTTAATAAGGAAAAATACTTAAAATGTCTGTCAATTGATTCCTATTTTTATATATTATCATAGGGGCATAGAGAATCTTTTTTATTTTTCATTTAACTTGCTTAATAACGCAACTAAAAGCAGTGTATTGGCGCTTTTCGTTTAACAAATGACCTAATTCCATTTTGATAGTTAAAAATAAAAAATACTTAGAAACTTTGACGTAGTTTTGACGTCATTTAGTGGTACGACTGTAGCCTTATTAAATATTACCTACATTAGGTTCGCGTGTCTGAATATTATTGATTACCCACGGCCCAGTTTGTTTGTCACGACAGTCGCTTAGTGTTTATGTTAGCTCTAATTTTAAAGATCTAGGTCATCTAGTAACCTGTCTCTTGGGGCTGTTAGGATGAAAGTAATCATAAATTCCAACACATAATATTTTTTTTAATATGATAGTTGAAAGAGTGCTTAAAAAAATTCATATATAAAAGTGTAAATATTTGCTAAAGGAAATTTGCTATTTATTTTTTCCAGGCGCAGTGTCTGCAAGTATGCTGCTCGCAAGTCTGATTCTTTCGACGATATCATTTGCTACTAGCGCTGTAGGAAATAGATGTAAGACTTGTGTTAAAATGAATTCAGCGTGTTATAACATAACACATCTTTTTGAACTAGAAGCGCCATTCAGAAACACCATAGTAATACATAAAATGGGTATTCTCAGACAAAGAAATGTATTGTACTTCAGTTTTGAACCGGCGCTGGAAGATTTGGAATACAACAAAATAGGTTTTGTTAGTTTAGACAATCCCGAAGAAAGGGGTATAATTTCAGGCAATAAAATCTTGAACTTCGGTACATTTGATTTTGATCAGCAAAACGAAATTATTTACTTAGGCGGTAGCGATGGGATTTTCGTTTTAGAAACGAAAGAAAATATCCTGGCATTTTTCAGTTCTAGAGGTGATTCAATACAGAATCTATTTTATAAAGGTAATGTTTATTTCGTTATAAATGGTCAGAGTAAAATAACAAGAAAGAAAGGAGATAATTTCGAAGCGTATTTAGAAAGTGAGCGAATTAAAAATTTCGTTATAACTAAGAATGATGTGGTTGTTTATTTGAGTATTCTTGGTTTGTTCGCTACTAAAAGGAATGAAACTGTTCTTCTATCTAACTATCCATTTTTTAGAGGATTAACTATAGATTTAGATGATGTAGTTTATACTTGGTGGGTTGATGGAATCTACAAAGTAAATATAGCAAAGAACTTACAAGAATCTAACATACATAGAGTTGCACATTTAACTACAATTGGTTCTATGGTGTTTGATAATGATAATAATATTTTATTTACATCAGATAGAGGTTTATATGCACTTACAGAAACTAATACAACAACGATTTGTTAAATTATATATAATACGAAAAAGAAACGCAACAATTTTAATTCACAAATCTTTTGTCACTTCATTTTTAGAAATGTTTCTAATACACCTATTAATTACTATTAGATTGTATTTCAGTTTGTTATAAAAAAATGCCTGAATGATGAATAAAACTGTTCTTAGCTATTAGTTTGATTCTATTAGAAGAAAGAAACAAAAGCGTTTTCGTGACACCAAATTCTCTGCCTAAAACATATTTCATCCCTCCTATTATTTTTGACAAAGCAGACAAACAAAAACGGGGATTTTGGTCTCAGAAAGCCACGCTTAGTGATGTAATTACGTTGCTTAAAAGCATCAGATTTTTTTGTTCGTTATTTTTATATTACATGATTAACGGAAAATGAATATTTTCAGTACATTTGTTTTTAATTATTGTTATTTGTGTGAAGTTAATAAATGTAGTTTGGCGTTTAACTTAATTTAATTCTTGTTTATTTTATTAAATTTTTTATATAAATCGAATAATAAATTTTGTTTTATTAAGACACAATTGTAAATAATCACATTGTATGAATCAAAATATTAAAATACTTAGTCATAATTTACTATTATTCTCTATAAAATATGTTCTACAAATGTATTAAATTAAACACACAGATTTCCACATCAAAATTATTACAGTGAACTAACGTATAAATATTTTTACGCCCACACTATCTGTATTTTGGCCAGTTAAAAGTGTTTTGTTTAATCTTTAACTTCTTGAGATTAGTGACTGCTAAGACCTTGTTCTTTTCATCACACAATTGCTCTAATTGTCGGTCTCCTTGAGGCTGATCTTCTATTTTTAGTCTATAAATTAACAGTGTTATTTGGTCAGAGTTTTACGCATGTTCTAATAAATTTTTTACCGCCTAAAATAATTCCATTGCAGTGACATTTTTTATTTAAAAAAAGAGAATATTTAAGTTATATTTAAAAGAGAATATTTAAATTTAGAATTTATTTAAAAAATATATGTATTATGAAACAAGAGCTAGCCATATCATAGAAAATATAGATCAATTTATAATTATGATAATGTTTTTTACACTTGAATATGAATTAAGAGCAATATTTATGTTGGTACTGAATCTTCCGTTATTAGCTTGTTGTTTTGTATAAGTTAAAAGAAGAAATCATCCATCCATATGTACTTGCTTGCTTACAGTCTATGGGATTAAGTTTTGCTTTTTAAAAGAGATAAGAAGTTTAAAAGTCAATAGTTATTGTTTTCCACTGTTAGCATTTAATATGAATTGAAAGAAATAATTCGATTTCAATTTTTCTATTGTACGATTTTGAAAATAGCTCCCTTGTGGATTAAATATTTAGTGCGATATGTTTTTTTTTTTAATATTTTAGATTATTTTGCTATAACCTAAAGAAAAAAAAAAAACAAAAATATTTATAA
>DWMU01000307.1:0-10010 GCA_018246175.1 Papilio zelicaon
TTATTGTACTAACATTTTGCGTGAGCGTCGGTGGCTCAGAGGTTAAGCACTTGACTTGTAATCTGCAAGTCCTGGATTCGAATCCCGGCATCTACAAATATGTTTTTCGATTTACATATGAACAATTTATCAGACGATCTAAAGGTAAAGAAAAACACGTGATGCAACCTGCACATAACTACGAAGAAATTCAAAGATATGTGTGAAGTCAACCAACACGAACTGGGCCAGCCTGGTTGACTATGGTCTAGTCTCCCCTCACTTAGAGCATGTTCCGAACACTCAGTGGGTCCATATTGTGAACTGATGAGGAACTAACATTTCAATAAAATTCTGTTTTTAGCAATTGGGGACCAAATTGCATATCAAATGCTGTTTCTTAATTAATTGCTGTTTCGCAACCCAAATCCTAAATATGCTAGAAGATAGTCGTGATACAAAATTTAATCAATTTCAATTAGAAATAAAACATCTCTTAATATAACCAACATAATATATTTATTAATTTGTACAGAAAAGCCAAAGATTTAATATACTAATAGATTGGGGAAAACAATAACTTTATACTTGTTAACCGTTAGATTGTACGAAGTAAATTGTCAACCAATCTATTAGTATTCATAAATCTATGGTATAAATTAAGTACCTAGTACTTGTCTAAATCTAATTATATCTAGGAAATGACAAGATAATGAAATAACTTTTTATATAAACACGACAAAGACGCAATGCGTAATTTTTAGAAGTATACGGGAATATATTGAGAAGCTTTGTTATATATCCAAAATTATTATCAAATATATTTATGATGATTTACATTTATATATCAACGGCCCCTACGTAAACATAAGTAACTGTAAAAGACAAATTTTACAGGAGAGGACATTTATCACACAAACATATATATTTTTCGAGTTTTATACAGTTAATATATTAACCAGCTACAAGATAACTGACTTTCGTTTTAAAACCATATAAATAATAATGAAAGCAATAGTCTGTAAATAATTGTAAAGTTTACTATTGTTTTTTTACATTTGAATTAGACGAAAATATCAGTTTTAAAAATTATTTCATCCCTACATATATAAATTTTATAATAGATGCTGTTCGAAAATCCGATGAAATTAAAGTTGAAAAGGGATAGAAACGTTTTACAATAATTTTTTTTACACGAAACTGCTCACTTGACACCTATAAATCTACGTAGACTGAACTTATTTAACTTAATATATGCATATAAAATAACATTTGACTTATTTTTTATTACTTGTAATATTACATTTTAGTTACGATATTACTTTGGATCACTACGCCAAAGAAATAACCAATTTTACGTTGTATCTAATTGATTTAAAATAATATATATATATACATAAATAGGTCTCGGTAAAAATTAAACAGCAAAAGTAATTTTATCACAGTTACTAGACATAAATAAATAAATATATTTTTTACAATAACACTGAAAGTAATAAATTCCTTAATTTAAATAATAAAATGAATATAATTCTATAATTTACATTATATAAATAAAAAAATTACAATTACATATTTATCTAGGAATAAATTACACTGACAATTTTTACAATATTCTATGGCAGAAATATATATATATATAAAAGGATTTGTTGTCCGCATTTATATTTAAACGAATTAATAAGATCAATGTTCATGTTCAATAAGTCAAATGCAATAACTCTTCCATACAATGTTGTATAAATTACGAGTAAACTGTTGTCAATAATAAGATAACGCACGTATTAATCTATTTGCAAATATATTAATTTATAATCTGTAAACATTTACAAACTTTTGATGTATATACAATTCGAAACAAACAAAGGAAATAACACAATTACTCAAAATTAGGTTACTAAACGATACATTGAATATGTTACAAACGAGGTGTAGCTGTCTGTTTCCACTTCTTTAAACACATATATTAATCCCTCTCTTTTAGTTTGAATAAACAGAGATAGCAATATGTTTTATACAAGTATTTCGGCAGTGAAAAACGGTAAGTCACTTTTAAGATAATCTTCCTATCAATCGGAACGTAAGCTTAGTTGAACAGTTTCCCTTCCATAATATATGAACTACACGTTAAGCTGATATAGAATTATTAAGACCTACATATTCTTTGAATATCTACAGGAATAACGCCGAGAAGCTTCGTTTAATTTAGAATACTTCACACTTCGCTCTGCATGCAATGGATAGATGAGTCTTCGGAGAGCTCATCCATTGAAGAGTCCGTGAAAGAAGTTCCGTCTGGAAAATTATAATTAAATGTTATAGTAAGGTACATTAACATATTTTTTAGTAACGTACTGCAAACAAGCTGCATCGAAACATACTTTTGCGGAACTACGACTAAAACAGTATTCAAGTTTATTTGCATTTCATATTAATTACTTTTTGTTAAAATTTTAAGAGAATGGTAAATAGTCGTAATATTTGGAGAATATCTTAAGATCTAAATCTATATTTTGTCTTAAATTACATTGAATAAAATTAGTAGAAACTGAGAATAAATCTATGGGAAATGAAACTAGTCGATTTCTATATCGGTTGTTAAAAAGTCACTGTAAAAATGTTTACTAAAAGTCACACTGGTACATCTAAGAGTAAGAACTCACCTATTGGGACAAACGGCGGCTTGTTCTGGAAAGAATACGTGAGGTGGAGGTTGATGGGCCGCCCAAACCCCGCCGGGTCCGCGTCTCGGGACATCACTGGAAATTGTTATGACAAGTTCACCAAAAGAAATTTAATATAGCGGTTATAATAATTCGCATCGCGTTATACATTCGCACAAACGCATCAGAATGGCTTACACAGTAATATATGATGTAACCTCGCATTAAACTGATAAAAAATTATAAATACTGACGTTGATTCTGTTTTCCTTTGCCCGTGTGTTGGTGTTTCTTCTGTCTCGCTCGACTGTTCTGAAACCAGACTTGTGTGACTCTCTTGCTCAATCCTGTGACCTGTGCGATTCTTTCCAGGTCTTGACCGTCTGGGTTCGAGTCCAGCTGAAAGTTCGCCTGAAGAACTTGCAGCTGTTCCTCCGTGAATGTCGTCCGCACGCGCTTTGCCTTACTTTTGTGGTAACCTTCTGAATCGCAGCCATCTATAAAATATTGTTTTATACTACCTTAATGTTAAAATTAACCATAGCTTATTTTTCATCTTGACACGATCGAAGTAGTTTATAACATGATTCAGGGAGATGTTGAAATTTTTGTCAGTGAATGTCAAATTCAGTGATAAGTGATCTCTTAGTCTAGATTTATTATGAGAAACCTAAGAAGAACTAAAGAAATCCCTTTCTAAAATTAACAACCCTGAATGCGGTGCTAAATAATACGAACTAATCATTAAGAGTGTCTTCAAAATAAGCTAAAGAAAAAAATTACCGTCAGAAGAAATAGAGCCACCATCGAGAGTTTCAAGGTAATGTGGCTTGCAGAGTACTCTGTCTTCATGTAGTGCGAACTGTTCCCCGGTGGAGAGTTGTCGGCCACAGGCGTCGCAAGCGAAGCAAGCGAGGTGGTAAATTTGTTCCCGAGCCTTCCGCACCCAGTCCGACGACGATATACCGCGACAGCACTTCGAGCATTTAGCACCGAACGTCCTGAGAACAACGAGCCTCCCGTTAAGTTAGAAAATAGGCGAGTTAAGTTAACATATAACCAAAATGTAATACGAATCAAAAAAATATGTTTGATATAGTATATAGTGTACGATATATAGTATTAGTAGAAGTAAGAGCCGTCGTACACGGACAACTTCAAGCAGTCGACGGTATTTTTAGGAGCAATCCTGCCAGCAGCGCGCCGACTATCGCTTTCTATTGCCTACATATTTAGGCAATTGGAAATATTCAGGCAATTAAAAGCATGTCCGTTTACGGAGTCCCTTATAATTAGACTATAAAAATATATCATTCAAAGTCGCAATAGCAATAATTAAAATGATTCAAAACAAGTTTTGCGCACAGCATTTCGCATTGAATTAATGGGAAATTGAAACGCTTGTTTTATTTCCGTTTATTACAGATGTTACTATAACCTAGTTAATTTAAATAATATAAGATTATCCAATGCCGCTTTCAATTAGTACTGAGTCCTTAAAGCAATTAGTATCAAATTGTTATGCAAATTGAAATTAATACATGTTCTTTCCTTTATAGATATAAGTATCAATGTTTCTGAAGCAAAAATATATTTCAACGTGTTCTCTAAGGATATAAATAACAAGTTGTCCCCCGCGACTCCGTCCGTGCGGAATTAAAAAAAAACTTTATTAGTATGTGTTCTTCCAGACTATGCTCTACGTATATGCCAAATTTTATCAAGATCTGTTGAGCCGTTCAGGAGATACTTTCAAACAAACATACATCCATCCATCCAAACATTCGCATTTATAATATTAGTAAGATTAATGTTCAATAATATTTAACGATTAAAGGAATCTGATCTTTTTTAGCTTTTAATTTTGTTATTCCGCTCCTGAAGAACAAACAACTTTTCAATAATTTTAAATACTTCCAATCTACATAGTTTCCCATACGACAGATCTTTATAAAGAATTAATAAAAGAATATAGTGAAGTTGAACGAAAAAAGTTGCAGACTTCAATAAACTGTTAAGTAAGTTAATTTAACACTCAATTGTTGTCGGTAGGGATTTATATTGTGAACATGGCTCCGTCGTCGCCACAGCATCCGTACCACAGATACACTGCGGGATAAGTTGCATTAAAAAAGGTACAGTAATGGTTACAAGCGGCCGGCTCGGCGGCGGTGTGGCGGCGCGTTTATCGCGACATTGCCTCATTACCATTCCGCGGACCCTTAATATTTAATTAATTAAATAAACTCGTGCAACACTCCATTAACACGGTATCATATCGCTGCCGACGTTAAAACTGTCTTGTTTGTTTTTGTAAGAGGATTCAAAGGGCACTTTGCATCGGATCCACGAATGAAGATATACTACTATCATTCGGATATTCCTTGATTATTATTTCCTTGGTAAACCTTTATATATTTAAATATCATAATAACAAAATGATGGCAAAGTTAGTAAGGAAAAAAGCTAGAAAACTATGCGAATTAGTGTTGTGTGTATTAATTAATGTATAACTCTTACTATGAGTTTTCACTGCCAACAACAACCACTGAAACAATTGTACAAAAACATACTGTTATTCTCCTAATTGCCTCCGAAAAGAGATAAGAAGAAGAATATGTTTCGTTATATGTTTTCAGTAGTGGAAACTGCAGTTGTAATATTTGCACTTATTGTAATAGAATACAAGAAAGACATACTAAGAATTACGTTACTCTAATCAACTAAGCAGTTCTAACGGAAACCTCAAGTATCTCGCCTCACCAACAAAGCGGATTGTCGGAATGTTTATTCTCGTACGTTCAATTAAAAAGGAATGATATTCATAAGAAACAATTTCACGTTCACTCGTCATATTGATCGTTTAGTCGGTCCGCTTAATTCCTTTACAATACCCTGCCCGCGTCCAATTAACCTTCGACGTATTAAAAATATTCACAGTCATAGTCATTTTCCTAAGTCATTCGTGGTTGTACTATGCGACCGAATTGAGAAGTACACTGATTAGAATACTATCGGTAGTTTGAATGTCGTATTCGAAATGGTAGTGTAGCTAGTGGTATGTATGGTAGAATGTTGGTAGGGAAGGCGGGCCGGTGTGTAGTGACCTACGACCGGCGCGCTGTGTGGCCAGAAAGCACACAATTTGCGTCATCTCGGCGATCAATTTCCATCGATACGCCCTCGATAAGATATTTTTGATTTGATATCTACACCATACTACATTCTTATGCGGTAAATCCACGAACCTTATAAGTAAAATTAATTGCTCAACTATAGCACTGCAGTGATCTTCCATAAAAATCGTACAGAAATGTAAATTTAATAAATTGATACTTATTGCATTTTGGATGTTGGTAAAAACCACAATTAAAAATTATTTTGGCGCTTTTTTTTTCATCATATGAAGATGATAAAATGAAAACCTGTTCCTAAATAATATTTTCTTTTTAATTTCACATATGTAACTTCTTAACTTTTAAGAAAATAGTTGATAATAATAGATCCGTGAGAATGGGACTCGATGATCGAAATAAAAAAGAGGCCAATGTCCCGAGAGCGGTATTATTGAAAACCACTGCTCGAGTGTGGCCACAACAAAGCGACAAGAACGTTGCCAGTCGAAAAAAATATAGGTGAGCCATGTGCGCTCCGTGACTTGCAACACTGACGTTTTCATTTGTCATTTATTTTGATTGTGATAAGTTGGTGCGACGCGGTACGATATGTTTTAATCGGAATGAAGCTATGTGGACCCAACCACAGACAGATGCGCCCACCTTGCACGGCTTTTTATATAAATCTTTGTGGTTCGGTAAAATTAACACATCAAGTTCACAGTAAGTTGCATGTTAAGACAGATCTAGAACAAAGTTAGTTAAGCTTCCTTAAATGAATATGATGTTATTTTGATACAGTGTTTAATTTTAGATGAATTATTAATGAATTTTAAATTTAGGCGGTTCGCTGCTCGTTTGCCCCCTTCTCCTATAAAAAATAAAATATAAATGCCCGTAAATAAGATGATGATTAAGATGATAATAATAACTTCTATCAGAAATTAAAATGGTGTCTCTGCCGCCTATAATTGTCCAAAATACCTGAACCCGAGGATAATTTTCACTTCACCTATTCTGAACTGTATTCAAAAAGTTTATTTTAATTATTATTACATTTCAATAATTTTGTATAGATATTTATTTCATTTTAATTATTTCCATGATTGTTTGCGTTTGAATGTAATGTTGCCATTTTAACAAGCGGCCGAGGTAAGGATCATATTTTAAATAACGTTTGTTTGGTGTGGATAACGAGTGGTGTTGCCAGGTACGTAAATCGACAGTCGCCGCCGGCGTTGTACGTAATTGCTTTTGTTGATATATCATCTGTTCATTGTTTATTTAGTGCGTCGTTTTGACTGGGAGCCGGAGAGCCGCCACGCGACCGCCCCCTTTTGTTTTAGACAGGATGTTTGAGTGTTGCCACTACTCAAATTAAAACCAACTGTTTTACACAATGATGTGATAACTTTTATATATAAAGTCTTTGTTACAGCAACATAAGCTTTTTAAATCTTTGTTGTGTTTTAATTTTAAGAACGTTCTTGTTATTATTTTATATAACAAGTGACCATTCCTATGTGACGTTAAGAGATAAACGTTTTATTTAAGGGAAATTACTCGTAATTTTACAGTCATACAGAGTGCCTTCTATTCATTTACAGTTTTTACTATTGTTCGCTAGTATGAGGATGAATCATTTTTTTATATTAATAATGATAATATGATTAATATAACTTTTTACATAATAACAATTAAATATAGCTTTTTACACTGACGCTCACATCTCCTAATAATCTCCCCTTATAACTTCTGTCAGTTATCTTAGTTGAAAGGTTTATTAATGGTATTGTTTAGTTTCAGATAAGGCTTGTTTTATTGCTGAAGTATGAAATTGGAGTCAATATCCGAATCTGGTATCTGGAGGCTCTCACGCGATGTTGCGCCCACACCGTCCTCCCGCAAATGCGAGCGCCATGTCTTATGTAAATGCACCATGTCGCCTCTGAGTTTAATTAATCTCTAGTCACATAAATAAACCCTCCTTTAATCGATTCACTCTGAATATTAAACAATGAGGATACGATACGAAACACAATCATAACACTAGTTAGACATGTTCCTAAATAGAATTTAAGTGTTATACATAAAGATAGACATTATTTCTTTTAATTATATAAAATAAAGAAATTACATCTTACTAATGTTTTAAATTTTTGGGATAAATGGAAGGATGTTTGTTAGTAGATATCTCCAGAACGTATGCATGGATCTCGTTGAAATGACAGCTAGTAAATACATAAATAAATCAGTCTCAAAAATTGTCGCAGCAATGAGATCATGGTAAGAGCGTGTTATTAAAAGCACGAGTCGACAAAGCACTGCTTAACCTATAAAATATTTGTATAAAAACTATTTTAATTTAAATAAGCATTCAAAATTAAAAAATCAGGAATACTGGAAGTTGGTGATTACTCTAAAACTACGGTATAAAAATATAACTATAGGCTTATATTACACGCGTTAAATAATTATCAACAACAAAAGAGTCGTACAACTTCAATAACTCAATAAGCGGAAAGTAATTAAAGTTCGTGCGTCGAGCTATCAGTCACGGCCAAACGGTATTATTGTGGTCTCTCTCGATTTATACAAGTGTAGCCCCCGGCGTCGCCCGGTGCCGAACAAACGCGCATAATATACCAATGTATCTTAGATTGGGTTTTGTATCTAAAACAAATAATTTAAATCATGTCATCGCGTTAATGGGCCGTCGTGGTACTCGATAGTGGGGGGGGGGCAGAGGGGGAAGTAAGACTAATCAACGAGTGTGGATTTACGAGCCCAGCCGGCGGCGCTTTCAAATACTTTTAGCTTCACAAAACTCTCCAAGTTATTTATAATATATATTTTTCATTTTGTTACTCAATTTCTCATTTAATTATTATATAACAAATTGTTAATAGATGTCAGATTACAGTAAAAGGTAACTTGTAACTCAAAAGGCAAAGGCGGTTAGTTCCGCTGCCAATAAGCAAATGGAAATTTAAAAAAAATTCATCGACAACAAAAAAGCGGCTCTGTAAGTCTTTAAATTTGCAGAAGGTGCAAAATAATAAAGGAAATGGAAATCACGTTCAAAAAACAAAAAAAAGAAATAACACGTTTCCTTCATTATATTAACGCACAGATTACTTTGGCGAAATGTTTTATGAACTAATAATAAACTTTGTAATTGCAGTGTACTAGGAGTACCGCGCACACAAGTGCATTGGTATGTGCCCGGGTAGTGGATAGCAGGGGTAGAGGCTAGTGGCCGGTAGCCGGTAGCCGGCGGACCACCTCCCGTAAAGCGCATCACCCGTTGTTTATCTCCGGCCACTACGCAACATCTTCATTACCGCCGAGTGTTAAAACTTGTTGATCTGTCACTTTGTTAATTACTATGCGAGGTTCGCCTTTAATTGATTCAAGCGGCGACAAAATGTTAATAAGTAGTGATAAAGGGCGATGGCGCGGACCCGCGCCTGCTACCATACGATTTTGAAATGCAAATTGTGCTTTTGAAACATTGGTGTGGATAACACCGATAAGCTGGACGAGGCAAATTAATATCGGATGTGCATGCGATTCTCAGCTTTATTCAAAGCATTTAAAATATTATACGTTTTCAATATCCTGTGGCGCCGTTGACTACTGTTGTCGGGTTTTAAGTGCATCTGTTAGTCTCGGTAGATGTTTCGATTCTTTTTGAGAATGCAATAAATTTATATGACTTGTATTATCGATTAAAACGTACGTACATTATATCTAAAGAGATATTAAGCAATGCTAAAGTGAATAAGTTACCTGAAAAGTCTTACAATACCTTTTCCTATGGAAAGAACACGAAGACCGAAATAGCAAATAGCGATCATTAAACACTTTTAAACTTAAGAAATAAAATATACGCTGGAAAAAAATTACGCTCCAACAGCTTCATAAAATATCTACAGAGAGTAGGTACAATTTATACAAGACTATAAAGTGCGAAGATTTCGAGATTGCGAGATTGCGAGAAAAGTCAGCAAAGCGTGAGCGCGTGAGATGACGTAGACTTACTTTACGTAGTCCTGTTTGCAGTAGACCTGCCTGTCGCGCAGAAAACAGGAGGGGTGTCTGTCGAGCTGAACGGCACACACGCAGCATCGCAGGCAGCCCGTGTGCCAGGTGCCGCCGCCCACCTCCAGCAGGAAGCGGTCCGCGATCGCCTCGCCGCACGCGCAGCACGTGTGGTGCTCCGTCTGGAATAACAACAATAAATCACTAA
>DWMU01000308.1:0-10008 GCA_018246175.1 Papilio zelicaon
TCTGATTACTTTTAGCCATCTGTAGTAGAAAGAGATAGCAACACATTGAGAGGTGTTCAAGTGAAATAAAGCTAATAAAACAAGTACAGTTAATGTTGTAATCTTAATTGTTTAAAATTCATATAAACATAATCACATATAGTTTCAAACAATTAGTAACTGTTAATGGTATAATCTAATGGGATAAATCATTACATATAGTTCATTTGACATATTGATAGTTTAAATACAAGTATATGAAAAATCTAAAGGCAGGTAAAATCAAGAGGTTTTATTAACCTTTTTTTAGGGTTTTCAGGGTGAATTAAGAAAGTAAGATGGTAATTATTCATACAGTTAATTTTAAGTGATAGTTTTAATAATATCTAGTTAAACAGAACATACAAATTAAAACAAGCTATTTGAAATTGGAATTTCTAATGCACATATTTAATATTCATTAAGTTATTCAGTGAATAAACTTTTCTATTATAGTTAAAATTATATATTATATACTATACATAAATATTGTCATTACCTTATCTATTACATATAAAACATTATTTTATAAAAAACATTTGAATTGCAGTGAAATTTAATTCATTGGGTGTATTTTACATGTCATTCACCTACTTTCATGCAGAACAATGAAACTGTCATAGAACTACATATATAATTGAATGTTAATTAAAGTTCAGTAATTATCTTTCCACAGAGAAACTTTGTACTAAAAAGTCATATTACTTTTAGTACTAGTGTATTATAATAACTATAAGTTATTTAGGATAATGTCAAATTTAGATAGTTTGAATAAACTTTAGAAAGGCCTGTCACATTTTAGCAATGACTATTTTAAACAAATAGCTGTTTGAGATGAAATTCTGTTTTACTTTTTTTATAACGCATACATGGAATTCAATGATAATAAGATAGTTAGAAATTGTGAAACAGAATTCTAAAGTAGGTACAAATAAATGAAATCACGAGTACTTAACCGGAACGCAAGACATGGCATTTGTAAGTAGATCAAGTGTTTTATACATAACAACTTTCACTAGAGTCATTGTAATGGTGACACATCAAAGTGTGGGGAGTGAAAGATGGACTTACTTTAAATAATTCCTTGAAATAAGGACTACACGCAGAGAGAACCACTTTGTGGGCCTCCAGCCTGTGTCCTTCACATGCCAGGGTGACATCCACGAAGTCCTCATCATCGCGCAGTGCCTCGAATTGAGAAGTTATATTTGCTTGAAAATTGTTCCATCTCAAACAGAATTGCTGGTCGCCACCCAGTTCTGTACCTTCCATTACTTATAGACATAACTCGATATCCCTGCTCATTTAATTGGTTTGACAAGAATAGTTAATTATTGAAAATAAATATATCACAGTAACTTGCAATTTCAGTCGCCGTCTGGCCGAAAATCTTGAAAGAAAACAATCAATAAAATCTCGTACCAATATAAGAAAAATAAAACTTTTTAATTTGTCATTCATTTGCTGATGGGTACATTCACTTCTACGTTTCGTTTCACTCTACTCTTTGAATAGATTCTTACAAGTCAATATTTACAATTTTAAAACACAATATTTTTGTACGTGTGATTTTATTCACAAATTTTGTATTATTAATATTTTGAATTATTTAGTAATAAATCTAGATTTTAAGTTTTTCTAATACGTAAACCGACGTTTACCACCACTCGACATTTTAAACGAATATTATGCCGAATACCTTTGCCTATGACATTAATGCCATGTTAAAAAAAACCTTTAATGCACAAAACACAATTAAATACTCTGTTGAACCTCGTTTCACAATGGATTAAAAATTTTAACTGTTATTTATTTCGTGCTCGATTTGCTACTGTATGAACGTGACGCAACGCAGCTAGTCACTATAATGACTTAATTTAAAAACTTATCAGCCATCAACCATAGACACAGGTCAAGGTTATATATCTACTTTATCAAAAATAATTAAAGTTGACTATTTTATTTTGTCAATAGAAAACAAAGGTTTACACATATTAAGGTAACTGTAACAAAAATAATAAGGCAGCTACATTTTAAGTCACAAAACTCTATGGGTAAAAATAATCCTAACAATAAAAGTTGAACAATTAGGCTTCTTATTTTGTTATGTTAAAATGAATTATTGTATTACTGAATAATGCCTTTTAACTTTTTACAAATATGAAAGAAAACAACAAAAACTGAAAAATAACACATTTTTATTTATAGCTGGGTAAACATATTGCATACTAAGTAATAAAAAATAAGACAAAATGAGTGTTCACTTATTTCACAAGGTTTGTTCACCTTCAACCATTTCTTTTAAGTTAAGTAACTCAAATTGTCCATGGCCTTTTGTATCAGAGCGTATCATATCATCTAAACTTCTAAAGCTGCCAGGATCTATAAGACAAATAATATTTGCTGTACCAGATTCCCAATTCTCCTCTTCAACACTAGTAGCAAGCTTTACAGCCTTTTCTATTACTTTCTTTGCATCTTTTCCACCGAGGGTAATCCTTACCCTCATTTGTGCTCTCTCAAGGGGAATTTCTTTTTTAATCATCTGTATAACATCAAGTGCTTGTTGCTTTGCACTTCTATTAACATTTACAGAAAAATGAGTGTCTTTCATTGCTTTCTCTATGATGGACACAGGATATGGCCTTTTTGTTTCTGGATTAACACATTTATCTGCGACAGTTGTAGCAATATCTTTGAAAAGAGAATCTATTTGGGAGTGTCTTTCTTTGTCAGACACCTGAAGTTCCCCCTTTTCAAGAATTTCCTTACACATTTCTGTTTGATTATCTGTGCCGAATATTTTAACTAAATCTTCCTTTTTAGCCACTTGTCCTTTAGAAACATTTGTAAAGACAGTATGTGTTTGAAGCACTTCATCTATGTCTTTTTCTCTGTAAAATAAAAGGTAAAGGCAATGACATTGTGTAAAATTATGTTAAAAAAAATAGTTCATAAAGAGAACACATACAATTTGTTTCTCCAAGATAGGACTTTATTCCTATAACAGGCAATTTCAAATCTTTTACCACCTTTTTTTAATCTAACAATGGCGACGTTAGTTAGGCGTATTTGATTAGTAGGGGTAAATATTTTTGACATCGTGATAGATCAACTGTAAACGATATTTTAATTAGGTTATTTTCATTTACTTATACTTTAACTATAATCAAATAAATATTTTCTTTACGTTTCTTCCAGTTCCTTCTTTTCCGTGACATTGACATTTCACAATTCAAAATAAATCCATAGGATCATAGAATAAAACATGGTGTACTTTTTACAATAAATTTAAGTATTTTAAAAACCTACTACCACATTTTAATTTGTAATAATTTATCATCAAACTACATTACAATGAATATTTTTAAATACCTCCATTTAATAAAATATATTTAAAATCACCAGCACGTACCCAACGACCAATGTCACAATTGTCTTTGGAAATCACGATGTGTATTCGTGTATCCCTGAAGTCATTTATTCTTTGACCTGTATCGAAGAAAACTTGGCCGTCATCTGCCGTCATTTTATTATAATTGTGTATTTTGTTCGCTATTTTATGTGATTGATTACAAAAATGGCTAAACTAGTGGATATATACAATAGCGAAAAAGATCCTGTTATTAAAAGAAGACAACTACCGCTAACTATTTATGAAAACCTCACTGTAAGCAATCAAGTTTACGTTTTGACAGTACATCAAACGTAGATTTTTGATTAAATCATTAACAAAATATCATGTGGTTAATAAAAATAATTTCATGCGGACGCATTATTGACGTTTTCGTATAAAGCTTATAGACAAATTATTTTCTATATTTCTAGAAATAGAACCAAAATTTTGAGCAGACTAAAGTGACGGTCAATGACTGACCTTAATTTATTACATTATTTAATTGTTGTTATTGTACTTGATTCTGTTTTACAGATGATAATGGACTTGAAAACAATGGGATTGATTTGTGATAATCCACAAGTTAAGGGACGGGAATACGAAGAATTCATGCGAAAATATAGAATCCTCTCAACAGAAGAACTTAAAGCAGCTCTAAGAGTTGACGCTTCTGACATATTTAATGTACTAAACCAAAGCATTCCTTGTGTTGGCTGTAGAAGAAGGTAGTACCTATATTTACATTGCACAAATATGTACTACAAGAGACTTGACTTTTCTATTATTCAAAAAAAATTCTATGCTGTTATTTTTCAGTGTGGAGCGATTATTCTATCAACTTTGTAAATCAGAACATCCAACATTAGATCCACTTATCCTCACCCCAGATGAGACAATGACAATAAGAGAGGACAAGATAACTCATTCACAGTCACTTGCTACTCTGCTAAATGGTCATAGGTAAGTTTCTTTGCAATTACTGTATCATTGTTCAAAAGGTTAAACATAGTGAAATATATAAATAGAGACAGAGACTTAATTGGGGACATACTAAGGAACAACAGTAATAAGAGTACCAAGATTTAAAATAGCAGTCTTGAAATGTTAATGCTTAGTAACATATTTGTATGTAGTACACATGCTTGTGTGAGCTAGTATTTATTCTAGTTTTAACAGGTCAAGATATTATTATTCTCTATATATTCATTAGACACTATGGTTTAAAAATGTTTGATTAAACAACTATGACATTTTCAGCACTGGGATTGAATGTCTAATCCTAAGCCAACCACGTTGGAAAAAGTCTCAGCGGTGTACATTGCACTCGTTAGAGGCTGGAGGAGCACGTGGCTGGGGTGTGGCATCTTCTGGAGGACCAAGCAATGGAGCATGTGGGGCTTGGAGCTCATGGGGCATGGGGAACTGTAGTTGGGGCTGGGGCGCGTGGGGGTGGGGCGGCCGGGCTGCGTGGCGCGCCGCGTGGGATGCCATGCGAACCTCTGCACGTGAACATGTCACTCTCATACACTTCAACACACTCCATGATACTCTGCATAATTATCTCCGCAAGCATCGGTTTTGTGCTGATTGTAAGACTAAGGTAAGTCATAATTTTAATATTGTTGTATTTGAAAGGTGGTATTTTTTATTCCAACACAAAATGGAATCATTAATTATTATATTTATAGGAAATTAATGTTTTTTTTTAACTGTTAAAAAACTTTAATATTCATTTATATTTAATTGATACCTTTAATGTTTAATCTAAGTTAATAAGTAATAATTACTGAAGATATTTTTTCCATAAACTACTACAAATCGCCATGATAAATCACGGAGTAATCACTAGAAATGTTTTCAATACAAATATTTTTTTGAGCATAGTTTACCTAAATGTATTATAAATCATAAGTATTGCATTTTAAATCTTTGTAGGAATATTTTAAATTACAAACACATGCAGACATTTTTATCATTATGATTAGCAATCTTTATCTGATATAGTGTTTTTTTCGTCTACAGGTTGTGCCTTAAATATTAAAAAAATTACATAATTCATTTAAAAATGAATGAATTATTTAAAGAAAATATATGTTATTCCTAATGCCATAGATATAATTTCCACAAACCTCTGTTATAACCAATTTGGTATGAAGACAGATATAATTTTTTAATCTCTCTTATTTCTTGTCTAAACATGCAGGTGTTAAAGGCTTATCAGTTACTTGTTGAGGAAAAGGAGCCACATAAGGAAAAAGGGTATGTGGGGGCACTGTATGGTGGCATCAAGAGATGTCTCCTGGACAAGCACCTTCACTTGCAGGCCAAGACTGACTACATAGCATATCTCATAGCCCGCGCCGAGCCGGAGCTGCTGGGCAATCACAGGGAAAGGCATGCAAAGACACTCGAAATTGCACAGGAAGAGGCAAGTAGTGCTTGCATAAATTGTTAGCATTTTTTGTAGTTGATTTTAAGTTAAAAGTCTCGAAAATATTTGAATTTGCTACTTAATAATTAAGTATAGATTATTAATGTTGTTAATCTTTAAGGTGAAAGTCTACTTAATAATGATTCATTAAAAGTAATTAATCAAAACAACTGCCAAGTGAGGTTATCTCCTCTCTGGTATTGCGGATGTCCATTAGCCTCGGTGATTTCTTTTTAATACTGGTCCTACTGCTCTTTGCTCCCATCTCATATTTAAAAAACATACCAAAGTAGATATGGTGATAATGTAACATAAATTTTTCCATCAGGTATTAATCTGTCTTGGGATATGCATATACGAACGTCTCCAACGCATCTCGTTGCGGCTGCGAGAGGAAGAAGGCACGTGTCAGACGTTAGCAGCGGTCGGCATTGAGGCTCTCTATCGTAAATTCGAAACAGCGGTGGAACTCAAGAGTGGTGTCTCCAAACTGCAGCTGCTTTACGACGAAATAACTCAGGAAGAACTTACGAGACAGCAGAGAAAAGAACAGAAGAAGCTCAAACGACGCAAGAAGAAAGAGAGGCAAGCTGTGGAGAACAAGTGCAAGGTAAAAGTTATTTGATTAAAAAAAATTAAAAGCATTGTGATAAATGTTTAGTATACTCACTATGCTATATGCGTATCTCTATCATAAGGCATTGCATTTCAATTCAGGAGGCTGATTCAGAAGAACCAGAAGATAAATGTCAATGTGAAGAATGTCTACTAGAGGAAAGGGACACACCAACCGACCTACTTTCGCCTCGTGACTACAATCAATGTTTCGAGACAAGTGGAGATGGCTGCCAAACATGTCAAGACGACTTCACTACGATAAAACGTGGCTCACCCAAGAAATCTGGCAAGAAAAGGAACAAAAAGAATGAACTTATTCCTAACGAGCTTTCCCACGACTGCGGTTACGCATCAGGCGGCGGAATTACTAACGGAGGTTGCTGTGAAACTTTGTCAGGTTCATCTTCTCTTATGAGTTCTCCGGAAGGTTCTGAAGTGGCATGTTCCGAAGGATTTTGTAACCACGAGAGAGGCGACTGTATAGATATTGCCAAAAATGATAAATCTTCATGCACTGGTTTTACTCTGTCACTTCAAGAGATGTTGGTGAGTATATTTTTGAAAATAAAAAGTAATTAGTTATAATGTAATATTCTAAGAACCACGCATTCATTTTTGCAACTGTTCAAATAATATATTTTGTTACTAAATTATTCAACTCACGCCTGTAACCCAAATATGTAGGCAGAGATCACGGATCTCCATTTGGTGTGGCCAAATGAACCTCCGCAATTCACTTTTCGCCATTTCGGGAGACGGAAGGTGACGGGTGGCGAGCTGCGTCGCCGTCTTTTTCTCCCATGAATTCACACATATGTGCGGGTTGCATTACGATGTTTTTCCTTCACCACTTGAACGTCAAATAAATGTACATATGTTAATCGTAAATCGAAAAACACATTGGTACATGACGGGATTCGAACCCAAGACCTGCAGATTGCAAGTCAAGTGATTAACCCCTGAGCTGAGCTCTAGTGGTTAGGACCCTATGTTGTGTTACTAAACTTGATTAAAATTGATAAATTCCCTTTTTTCATACAGGACACATGCTCATCGGATGAGGAACACGACACCAGTTACATACCAATAGAAGAGGTCTTAGAATTTAAATCACGTAGGAACATAACGGAAAAAAGACAAGAGTTGAGGCAGAACTTACGTCAGAAATTCGCCCAGCTCTGTGTAAATCCAACAAACACTCGTCTTGTAACACAGAAACCAGACAAGCAATCTGTGTAATTTTCATGTCACCTGACACGTTCAAACTGCACGTTATAAAACATTCGTATATGAAATACAATGATATAAATCTGACATGGCTTCCATACCAGTAGATAAATGTGTCACATCCAAAAATAATACCCGATACCTAGACATAAATATATAAATTGTTCTAATATTTCTGTTGTCTGTTTGAAATACAACTTTGAGCATGTGTGCATGCTATGTTAATCGTAGGTCAAAATAAAACAATTTAAATATTTTTATAATTTATTACATAAGACACTGTTTAATTATATTTATTATGAAATTATAATCAAAGGAAATCATGTTAAATGTTATAGATGATGCTAATAATGATATTAGCATAATCTGAATGGTTTTGTTAACAGCAGACATTATTTGATAAATACATTGGTGCTTATAGAAGATATAACACTAGGCTCTTTACAGGAGTCACAACTAGACTGGAAAATAAGGAGTCTTTATATAGAAACAAAGTGCATGTTTGAATGAATCTATCTTATGATATTAATTGACTGGATCAACCAGCATTTAAGAAATGTTTACAATTTAAAGCCTTAGAATGCTTTTTATTGAAATATAGTAGCATTTTTAATCAAATTATTTAATTTTCAATGCTTTATGTGACTGAATACATAATACACATTGAATTTATTTTAGCTCTTTGTTATGTAGCTTCAAATCGTGATCAAAAGGTCTTCAGTTATCCTCACTGTCAGGATTACTGCAGTTGGTAAAGTTTGTAACTCAGTTTTAATATATTATAAATCTGAACAAGTTCTTTTATTATTGTCAAAACATTCATATTTGTGCAATACAAAGAGTTGCATTGGTGCCACCAAATCCGAATGAATTTTTAAGTGCAACTCTTCTTTCTGTGTGCCATTTCTCTGGTACTTTTGCAACATAGTTTAAATCATCAACAGGGTTTTCTAAATTCAATGTAGGAGGTATAACACCATGGTGACATGCCAAAATAGTAAAAACAGCCTCTAAATTTCCTGCGGCCCCAAGAAGATGTCCATGTGCCCCTTTAGTAGAAGACACAGATATTTTAGAACTGTGTTCACCGAAGAGTTTCTTTATAGCAGTTGATTCAATGCCATCTCCTATTGGTGTGGATGTGGCATGAGCATTGACATAAGTGATTTCATTTTTTGTAATCTTGGCATCTTGCAGAGCTCTACTCATTGATAATATTGCACCACTTCCATCCTCTCTAGGGGCTGTTATATGTGATCCATCACCTGACAGGCCATAACCTAAAATTTCAGCATATATTTTAGCATTTCTTCTTAATGCATGTTCATACTCTTCTAAGACTAACACCGCTGCTCCTTCTCCCATTACAAATCCATCACGCTTTTGGTCAAAAGGCCTAGATGCTTTTTCAGGTTCATCATTAAAGGATGTGCTTAGTGCCCGCAAGCGACAAAAACCAGCGATGGCCAAAGGACTTATACAGGATTCAGCACCACCACATATCATAACATCAGCATCTCCATATTTAATAAATCTATATGCATCTCCTATTGAATGTGCTCCAGTGGCACAAGCTGTAGATACCGAATGATTTGGCCCACGAAAGCCATATTTTATACTTATTTGACCAGCTGCCATATTTGGTAAGATTCTTGGTACAAAGAAAGGACTTACTTTATTATAACCAATTTTTAATGCCTCATTTGTATCACAAACATCCTTCAGATCTATCATTCCCATTCCTAAAGCTACTCCTGTAATTTCTTTTTCTCTATCAGATTCAGGAAACCATTTTGAATCAACTAATGCCTCTGCTGTAGCTACAAGTGCCAGACATGTAGCCGGTGCCATAGATTTTAAATTAGCCTTCGACAATGCTTTTTGGATGTCATCATCTTGTTTTGAAATCAATCCAGCTATTCTGCACGGCAGTTTTTTGTAATCTTCCTCCTGAAGACAAACAATACCGCAATGTCCTTTCAATAGATTGTCCCAAACTAATTTAGTTCCAGTTCCAATAGGAGAAACGACACCTAAACCAGAAACTACAACACGCCTTTGTGATTGAAATTTTGTTAAGTACCTAACTTGTTGTACTAAATTCATTGTAGGAATAGTTACTATTGCTCATTTAATTCATTTGTTGATATAAAATTAAGGAAGTCGAGATTGTCTCTTTTTTAAATGTATACGCTATAAACATAAACTTATTAAGAAGGAACCTCGCCAAGTAATTTGATTATTATTTTCATTTAATACATTTGCTACTTAATACAAGTTTTGTTAGGTTACAATTATTTTTTATTTGTGTTTTGGT
>DWMU01000309.1:0-10000 GCA_018246175.1 Papilio zelicaon
AAGTGTCGTGACAACTTTTCGTAAGATTTTTTTCCGTCTAGCCCCCTTTCACAACGCGCGATAAGGAACTTCGTTCCGTTGGTTAAAAAAAAATCGACTGACATAGTCGTAATAAAACATATAGAACTGACGTTCTTGTCTTGTCACTTGTCAGTTTTATATACATATTTCTGAACTTCGTTTCGGATTCACTTCGGAACAGAAGAACGTAGGTATCGTCACCTCACTCTTCAAATTCGGTTAAATCAATTAAGCTACAGGATGTACTCGCCGAAAAACATTACCTTCTTGACAGTATAAAGTATGTCAGTACGAGTTTTCCGTCAGTAAATGGTACATAAAAAATGCTCACAACTTACCGAAAGCCAACATTAAATATGGGAAGATCATGACGTTATCTGAAATACAAGACGATAAATAAACTTCCACACTTAAAAGTACTTACAAAATAAAATATGTTAGGTTATAAATAGATAGTCTAATATTAATAAAAAAAAAATAAAAAAAAAACCACTGAATTTGGCTCTAATGGATAAGTAGTGCCATCTATTGGCTGGATTTTAACTCTTTCATATCTCATTTCTTACTAATCTTACTTCTCACTTATGTTATAAATGCAAAATGTTTGGATGTATGGATGGATGGATGGATGTTTGTTTGAAGGTATTTCCAGAACGATTCAACGGATCTAGATGAAATTTGGCAAAGATAGAATATAGACTGGAAGAACACATAGGCTACTTATTAATTTTTTTAATTCCGCGGACGACCGCTAGTTCTAGAGTATATTCGAAAAAAATAGTCATCCACTCGTCCAAATCGGTTTAGTTATTTTAGGCTGTAAACCATAACAATGGAATTTACATGCAACCCCATAAACATACATATACGCGAAAAATATAACCCACTTTGTCAATACGTAAAAATATTTTTCATACCCAAAATCTTCCAAGTGTGTTTACGTATTAAAAACAAGTCTAAAACAAGTCGCCCCAATCAAGTAGTATTGTTTAAATATTTAAAAAAAAACAATACATTGAGATAATGTAAAAAGGCAGACATATACGAACTGCATCAAGCAATCAGCGACTGTCAACTACGGGCCGTGTATGGCGAACGTAAACTGGTCAATAGCGACCGCTTAACACTTTCAACATAATAACAATAACTTCGGAGATACACTAGACGAGAATAAAAGTGGATTTAACAGGGTATGAGATATAAAGGGAAGAAAAATATCCCTTTCCTGCATACACATCCATTAAATGTAAGAATCTGCAAGCTTTTAACTTTTTTTTGCGTTCCAACTTTCTATTAATTAAATCAACCTTTAAACATTAATTAAATCATTTAATAATAATAAAAAAGATATGCTTCAGGGAATAAATTCGGACATCACTCCTGATTCTATCATTAATGTTTACAATACTTTGCCAACAACACGAAAAACATCAACAATAGAGGAACTGCAGAAAGATATAGGCAACTTTTAAGACTAGGGTCTTAGGATACGGCCAAAGTCAGACCATTCTACGAAATGGTGAGGTAATCGAGAAGAGTGATGTGGCAAGAAGTGAGTTAATCATTTTCTCAAATCAACGCATCTGCGATTCCTCTCGTCTTGCAGATGTCAATTTGCGATTAACACCTTAAAGGAGGAGAGGAGCAGAAGGTTAGTGTGGTTTGGACATGTTATGCGGAGTGATGATAATCATATAAACAAAAAAGTAATGAGATTGAATGTGGATGGATATAAAGGTAGAGGAAGACCAAAGAAAGTATGGATGGATTGTGTGAAAGAGGATATGTGTAAGAAGGGGGTAAATTCAGATATGACGGCTGATAGAGATGTATGGAGGAGTACATACTGTGCCGACCCTACATAGGGATAAGGGCAGGTTGATGATGAATTTGCGTTTAACATCTTGGTGTTCCTGCAGCTCGTGTGTCCCGTTATCTTATAAAAAAAATCCTGACGGTTTTGTTAAACGAATATGTCGGCAGGAATACCGTCTAATATTCCTGCTCTAAACTCTAAAGAAAAGGGCAGGAATATTACAGTGAATTAATATTATTTACTTACCATTTGTATATAATATTGTACACTGTCACTTACTGCGACCGTACACTGCGTTATCTTTCCACAAATGAAACTAATTATTCGTAATTTTGTTTTATAAGACAGGTAGTAAAGTGTTATAACTCCAAAAAAGAATGAAAAAAAAATTTTTTTTTGCAACATATATCTTTCAAATAAAGTAACGAAAGTATGAATGATAAAAAAAAGTTTTACTATGATAAAAAAGTAGAATCAAAGCGATTTTTTTTTTTTTTTTCAAAATAAAAATACTAGACTTATAACACTCGAAAACACTCTAACAAGAAAAAGGACAAAAATTACGCACTTTATTCAGATCTCGATACTCGTTTACTACCTAAAATCTATTATGGATTTTTTTTTTTAATTGCATACAATCAGTTAAAAAGAAATCAAATCTATATATATCTATATATATAAAAGAAAGTCGTGTTAGTTACACTATTTATAACTCAATAACTGCTGAATCGATTTGGCTGAAAATTCATGGGTATGTAGCTTAGAACCAGGACGCGGACATAGGATACTTTTTATCCCGTTTCCTTATTTTAAATTCCGCGGGAACGGAGTCGCGGGCGAAAGCTAGTTATATATAAAAGAAAGTCGTGTTAGTTACACTATTTGTAACTCAAGAACGGCTGAATCGATTTGACTGAAAATTGATGGGGAGGTAGCTTAGAACTAGGAGACGGACATAGGAACTTTTTTATCTTGTGTGCATTTTTTTATTCCGCGCGGACGGAGTCGCGGGTAAAAGCTAGTTATAAATAATATTTTCGAAGTTACAACACTTTACATTACATTCGCCTTATCAAGTTGCGTTGATAACGTTTGACTTCTGACCCTTTGAATTAAAGATTAATTAATAAATGACCAGTTTAAATGAGCTCTGTCAAACGAACAACATCCCCTCTATCTCGATATTATGTACCAATCAAGGGGGATGGACAGGTCAACATGAATTGGTCATCTTGTTATGACTTCGGCCAGTTTGCATGCGAATGTCATTTTTGTGAAATCGTAAAGAAAAAAATTAGCAACATAACAAAAACACTATGTTTACTGCACTCAGAGTCTTAGAATGGTTACTTAAATCTAACTAAAGGTCTAAATTAATCAGAATTAAAAATAAAAAACTACAAACTACTAGTCAAGACAATTCAAACGAGTCTAAACTCGATGAGGTTATGTCGTTTCATTGAGAAGTTCTTACGTCCACCTTCCAGTTGATGGTATCCATCATCAGATCAGTACCATGTCATCATTGCATTGTCACGCGATTTACACATGTATGTATTTCAACTCAATCAGTTACCGGGAAGTGGATTAAATTTAATTTGCAAGATTTGATGACAGACTTCGGGACGGATGAAACTAAATAAAAGCTTGTAATAATAAAGTAAAAAATAATTACCTTTTAACAAAAGTCGATGTCGGGTCTTCGCGTCATTTAAATAAAAGTAATAAAATTATATTACTCTTCAAACAATTCATATCAATTATTATATTATTAAATACACGTTAAATATTTAAATTAACAAACATAAAGGACTCATGAGATTAGCCGCCATTTTGAATTTATAATGTAACAAGAAAGTCGTTACAATATTTCAAAATACCCATTTATTTTGTATTATTTTTCAATATATTGTCACAGATTATGTTAAAAATACGACAATAATAAAAAGTCTTTGAAATGTTAACTAAAACTATGTCCAAAACGTTACTTTAAAATTACATATAGTATCTGGTTTTTAAGTTGGCACGTCTATAACATTGGTTCTCTTTTATCTGATGTGCCAACACAGCATCAATCAAGCATTTAGTGCAGTAGTTTTCTGACATCTTGGCGGCTCTTAACTTCGCGCCATTTGCTGCCCAGAAAATAATTTGTTATAGCAGGGTGTTGCGAGATGCGAGGGGAGAGCACTGCTTGGGCCGACTAGATATTTAAAAATAACTATACTAAATGTACCTATTTTTGCTAAAACTATGGCCCTGATGTTATTGACAAGTTAGTGTTATTTTCGTAATGTAATTGAACCCGCATACTAAATCCATTGTTTTTACAACATATTAGTTATTGCACGCGATTTTGCTTATATTTGTGTTATATTTTATCAGATAAACTGGTCCATAGTCATCTTGGTGTCCAACAAAGACCCGGCGAATTGTGCGAAGGTAGTAAATGAAGTCGAGGGTTTATTCGTTGAGCAACCTAACCTTAATGATAAAAATTGTGACTCCAACAAATAGCGCCATCTATCGTCTGCGTATTTAAACTAAACTGTCATATAAAAATATGTTACTCTTTTATTTTTACTTCACTAAACATATTAAAAAAAAATAAAAAAGTTACGGGGAATGAGATTTGAAGTCGTGCTTTTCACTTTTTTTTTAGAATTTTATCTCACACGTCCACTGTATGTGTTTTTTGCAGATATAATGACACCTATGACACTAAAAGGAAGAAGAATCTTATGGCACATCACTCGTCAAAATCAGTTGAGTAATTTTGTGTCTAGACCGTCACAATGGAATTTAAATGCATACATACAAAACCCAATACATAAAAACAAAATTACATCGACTGGAAAGTTATTACCAGCATAGAGTTGACTGAGATCAGTCATTTTAAAAGAGGTCTACCAAATGAAACTTTAGATTATATATTTTTGCATATATAATCTGGACTAGCTTTCGCCAGCGCCGCGCAGAATTAAAAAAAATACTAACAAAAGTAGCTTAGGTGTTCTTCCAGACTAGGGTTTCCATGTCGCCAAACCTAATAGCCGGACAGACCAGCCAGTTTTGCCGGACATTTGGGTACAAAGGCCGGACACGACCGTCAGTCGACTCTCGTCGCCGGCGCTTGGTCACTCTCGTTTGCGAAATTTAAAAAGCCTAACAAAAGCCGGACAACCCGGACACCGTTTATTTTGGCCGGACACGCAATCAAAAAGCCTACCTATGTCCGGCTTTATCCGTACGCCTGGCAACGCTATTCCAGACTATGATTTACATCTGTGACAAATTTCATCAAGATCTGTTGAGTCGTTCCGTAGATACATTCAAACATCCATCTAAACATTCGCATTTATAATATTAGTAAGATTGTAACAGGTTACAAATCGACATTCAGATTAATAATTTTAATATAGAGTATGAATTACCTATGTTGCAATCTTTTGGTGATAAAATCATATAAATAGGATTATTTTAATGTATAACGAATGTTCTCAGTAAAATGTTTAGTTATAAAACTTGTCTGTTAGTGTTTCTATTATTTGGCAGTCGTAAGTTATAATTTTAATTATTTAAACACGTATTTATTTTACCAATTAATAATTTCGAACAACGCCATCTTTTATGCGAATATAAAAACAAGTCCTTGATTACTTTTTATCTTTGTAAACCTAAAACTAAAATACTTCGCGAAACTTACAAAGTCATCAAGCTTTCGAAATATATTCCGTTTTTAACTATTTTTACCTCTGGGACATTTCAATTTTATTAACATGTATAGATTAATTACTTTATAGTATTTAAAATCCTACCTTTTTAAATGTAACTTTTACCTTTCAGATGTATTCGGAGTTTCACGAAATAAACGGTAAATATTCATATCTAGTGTTGCCAGGCGTCCGGATAAAGCCGGACAAAGGTAGGCTAAACTAAAGCTATAAACGTTGTCCGAGTTGTCCGGCTTTTGTTAGGCTTTTTAAATACATTTTTCAAACGAGAGTGTACTTATTAATACTGAGACAAAATCCTGAATAAAATAGGGTGTCCGACCTTTCTACCCAAATGTCCGGCCAAACTGGCTGGTCTGTCCGGCTAGTAGGTTTGGCGAGCTGGCAACCCTATATCCCATTCCGTCTCACCGTGAACATTTACTAGAAAAACACTAATTTAAAACATGTCATGTCTCTTATTCTTGACATGTTCTCTGTACAAGTATGTAGAGTAATTTTTTTATTCTTTTGACTACAATTTATTTTACTATCACAGTTGCATAGTGGTACAAAAACAATCTGGTACCCACGGCGACAGTTCTGAGGGCGGTGGTGATGATGATGACAGGTCTCCGCAGCCCCGAGATCCTCGGCCTGAACGAAGACGGACCTTAGACCCTTTGGAAAATGTACGACATGATGTAGAGGTGATGTACTTAATTTTATATACATCTTTACCTACCTGCCATTGCTGAAAACTACCGGATAATTTTAATAATTCTCTCCTTTCAGTGTGCCAAGTTAACATTATGTATTCTTTAAGTATATCGACCGAATGAAGCGCTGACTGTGGGTTTCTTAGACCTAAATCTCCATTTAAACCATATTGTTTTCTGTTTTGTCAAAGGTAGTGACAAGGATGAAATGAAAGGGTCAGAAACTCACAGTATAATCGATTGATAATGGAATAAATAAGTCAAATTAAACAAAAAACTCTGTCAACACTTGTCAGTTTCAAATACATTTTCGCTTAAACATACGTCATCCATTTATACTGTGACTAGCGACGTAAGTTTCCGAGACCATACTCCCCGTGTAACACAACATTGTTGAAAGATATGCTCTATCCAAACAATTATGGTCTTAGAAACCAACAATTACTAGTTACTAATCTTTATATGGGGGACGGCGCGTACGCAGTCCCCACTACCAAAAATTACGCGTCCGAGTTATCCGCATTAGGGATAATCGCAGGGGTCAACCCAACCGCAGTGCAATGGAGGGGCCTCGCCCTGGGGGAACCGCCTTCGTGATCACGGTAGCCCCTACGCCAGGTAAGTATGATTTTGAATTCGCAACCCGCGAACCTCATTCCATGTGAAAGATTTTCAACATCGCGACTTTGAAAATACCAAAATGTTTCTCACGACATCTATTGATAAAAAAGTGTCATTTCGGAACCAAAAAATATCTACTACACGCCAGAAGATGGCGCTAATTTACTTTTCTCTCATTGCTGTCAAAGTAGAACAATTATATTTTTATTCCCAATTTACTTTTCATTATTAAAAAAGCGATAGCTGCTAACAAGTTTTTGTACATATTTGTATTTGTTACAGGACTTGACACCAAATCTATTGAAATATCAAATTCTACCAACGAAGAGATACTCGGGTGATTTGAGACGATTCAAAACTCGATTTTTTTGAACAAAATAACACATTTAATCTATACTCTGCATTACTTTAATCCTTTTAATGTGAAAAAAAATGTTTCATATTGTAAAAGAGATGTATCCTTAATTAGAATAATAAATGGAAAATTAAACCTTCGTTTTAGTTTATTTATCATAGATGGCGACACTCGGGACTTTAAAAGAAAATCAAGTATATTTCATATTAACATTGTTTTATTAAATAAATTTTCGTTTAAACACACCCTAACATCAACACACAAACGTGAGAATAGAAAATACACAACAAATACAATTTACACAAACGTTTTCAAAATTTTGAAAATTAAAGTTACATTGAAAAATTACATTATAAAATATTTTGAAAGGTGAAAAATAGTTTTCATGTTTATGAGTATTAAGACAGGTTTTTTTTCTATAAACAACCCCTAAAATTCTAAAATAGGGGATGAAAGTTTATATAAAAAAATCTTTAGAAAATAATTAGCTTGCGAGCGCCATCTATTACAATAAACGATGAAACAGGTACGTTCCAGAACTTCATAGACTAGATTTAGAGGCACAAAGATTAGTTCTAGAACTTTCTATATTGAAAACAAAACACCAATGTACAAAATATACACACAATTTTACACACGACAAAGTTTTCATATGCATGGTTCCATTATGACACTTTACTGGATATTTTTCGAATAAAATGACTCAGTTTTATTTGAAAAGTACTCAGTGAAAATAGTGAAATTATTTATTTTCGAAATAAAACTTCAAAATGACTAACTTAATTACGACAAATCACTTATGGAGTTAATCTTTTTACTAATAACTTTTGACGGCGCGATTGTACAAAAACTAACGAAGTTAGAAAATTCACAGAGGGTATACTTGGAATCAATTACCCCCTAGGGTAATATTTCAAGGGGAATAGATGGATTAACTCTAAATTATCTATTTGGTGTGCTAGAAAACAACTGAAATGCGAACAAGATTTTTTTTATATTTGATTTTACTAAATTTTTAAAAATAATAACCTCAGTTTATTATCAAAAAGTAATCTACTTTACTTATATACTTAACTTGTACAAGTTTAATGAAAGAAAATGAATGAAAAAATCCAGCAAAATGCCATAACGAAACATTTAAATGACACATTATGAGAAATATTATATTAAATTATCTATGACGTATATTTTATTTGCACATCACAATAAAACTTTCCGATGTCATATTCATCAAAACACATTTATAAATCTTAAATTTTAATTTATTTACAACCACTAATATAGAACACAATAATTTGTAATTATAAAAATACTAACCTCAAAAGTTAACATAAAAACGAACATTCTAGAGTTGCTAATACTAAATTTGTCTTTCACTGGCAACAAATGTCAAATTAAGTAGTTATTTATTCTATCTTTGACATTTTGTTGGTAAATATAATTTTAATTCAAATGTAACTATTAATTATTTAACAAATTAGAGTTGCCGCAATTATTTAATACCCGTCTTGACAGTTTAGTTACAACCGAACATAATAATCGATCTTTAAACATCAGAATTCAAACCGAAATTATTTTACATTTTGTTACATTGTATTCGAGTTTGTTTTTTTTTTTTTTACGATTGCTTTTATTATCCATAGATTAGATTTTATTTCATTAAATTTTTTTTATTACCAAATTCAACCGTTAGTGATGTAACTATGAAAAGAATTGAAAATAAGATTATCCGATTAAGAAAAATCGATTCAAACCAGTTTAAAATTAGGCCATTTTTAATGTGAAAAATATTTCGTTGTTTATTACTGAGTACTGACAAAACGGGCTTCCTTACGTTAATTATTATTATTAATTATCTGTTAGTGAGCAGTTATTTTGTACAATTTTAGTTTTACCTTAAGGCTTATATTTGGTATAGGAAAGATATTTTTACACTCGTAGTAAGTATATTTTTATCAAAACGCCTATTTCATTTGATGACGTATCTTAAATTTGTAGCAGCCTTTGGATTTAAGTCTCGTACCATTTACCATTTTACGTATCGTCAATGAAATACTGTTTTATGTAAGCTTTATTTCATAGCCAACAATATATAGTGCTACAATGCTTTAAATGAACGTGGCGAAAAAAGGAACTAACGCCGCCATCTTAAGAAACGCCATTTTTGACAGTTCTCCCTTTGAGTCGTTGTTCTTGTCTGTTTGTGCTCTGTTTTACCAAATTATTAAGTAATTAATTATAGAAATTTTAATACCCAAATAATCAATCGAAATATTAATATTTATTTTTAATTACATCCCACTTTATTCAGTCATTCGTATAAACAAAAAAAATATTTATTTCATGCACGTAACTGATATAAAAATATGTAAAAACTCGACAAATCCTTTTTTAATCCGGAAAATATTGTGATTATATTGCAATGGCAACATTTAAGCAACTGCAACGCCTCCACTCACGTTCATATAAAGCATTGTCTCACTCGTCTCACTGTAATTATTCAATTGTCAAACCAACTGTCAAAATTTGACGTCACGTAAAATGGCGGTCAAAAATGTCATAGAGTATTGTTACACAGATAATAAAAGTTCCATCACTACTAATTAGGGATGTGCTACGCTACTATCTGCACATGTTTCTTCTGTTCTCTCGGTTCTTTGAGTACATAGGATGTGGTTCGCCTTAAAGTGCCTGCGGAATCTGAAATATTTTTTTTTTTGTAATCAGGAACTTTTTAGATACATGAGAAACATCT